>JAQGCA010004307.1:0-10488 GCA_034698945.1 Protaphorura quadriocellata
TACCGGACTACCGAAATACCGGTATTACGAAAACACCGGAATACCGGACTACCAAAATACCGGTATTCAAAAATTCACCGGTATTGGATTCACTGGTGCTGTGCGGTAAAAGAGCTGTATGGTTTGCAAATTTAACGCCGTTTTAAAAATGCAAGCGTCCTCACGTACCCGCAAGTGCTACGGAAGCAGTTCCTTGAATGTCGTCATTGAAAGTACAATATTTGTCTCTGTATTTCTCAAGTAACCGGAAAGCGTTGTGATTTCCAAAATCTTCAAACTATGTTGAAGCAAACAGAAATCTTATCAGAATTGGAATCTTGTGCAGTGGTAATGATATTGACGTACCTGAATCAACGTGTTTTGACCGTAACGACGAACAACGGCCTGCATGAATTCCTCCAGAAACTCGTCATACTCTGGTCCTTGAATACGCTTGTGACGAAGTCCAATATAATAGGGGTCATCTAACAAGCTCTAAAAACGTGATGTAAATTCAAGTAGAGTTTTAAACATGTGGAGTAAGGGTAATGTGAACAACCAAAGTCGCGTCATAACTCCGCTGTGATAAACGATTATCGGAAATTCGAGGTTATTTTCAAATTTCCGTTCCGTGTTAACTCGATTCATAATTTTAGCATCTTCTTAATTTGACAGTTAAAACTTATTATCTCTAAGTATTGATAAAATGTGACACTGAATATATCAAATTGAAAACAACCTGTTATAAGTCAAATAACTCATTTTTAGGGGCAGCGTTTACTTTATTTATATTATCATACTCCCAGCACGGTAAAAATTAGGTCAAACAATTCACGAGGAACCCCTCACCAAAGCGTTCAAGAATAATAATTTCATATTTCTTGGTAGAATATGCAGTCGCCATATAGAATTATTTCCGGTCAATACTAATCACCAAGAAGATTTCTCGTGTGATTGTTTGATTCCATATATGAGTGCTGGTTAATGCTGATACCCGAAAATAAACAATTTTTTTCACTCTGATCTGGGTGTGAAGCACTACGAATTATCAAATGATTTGGCAATTTGAGCCCTACTTGCCCTACGTTAAAATTCCTATCTTGTATAGCATTCGGGTCTTAATTCAAATTCTTGATTACTCTGATATTACCGTAAATATTTAAAAAAAATGCAAAATCTTCTCGCGGGTCATGCGATGTGCACTCTTATAGAAGAAGTAATCAACTACATGAAATCTTCCTGACAATTGCTTTTGGCCGTTTCAATCCACAGTCCACTAACGGTTTCAAAAGTATCCTTGTGAGTCAAAACGGTTTGAAGAAACTTCTTAATGTCCTAATAATATTTCAAACCCACCTGAGTATTCGTTCCAACATCTAACTGAATTGGCAAGCACTGATGAGGTTTAATACCGGCAAGGGCAGTGTACAGGGCAAGTTTCCCAACGGGAATTCCCATTCCGTAAGAACCCAAGTCCCCAAGTCCCAAAATACGCTCTCCATCAGTGACAACGATAGCACGGACATCAGACTCTGGCCTGGAATCGACAATCAATCTGATTTGTAATTTTTATTTTGGAAATTGAATTCTAGTTGTACTCTGTCTGTCAAATATTCTCACCAATTTTTAAGCATCTCATAGACGTGACCCTTGTCATGAATCGTGATGAAAAGTCCACGAGGGCGACGGTAAATAAGACCAAATTTCTGACAAGCAAGTCCAACTGTTGGTGTATAAACTAACGGCATCATTTGTTCGACATTTTCCGACAGCAGACGATAAAACAGACGTTCATTTCGGTCCTAAAAATTCATTTGATTTAGCTACTACTCCTAGAGTAACTATTTTTTGGTCGAATGTGTTGTGAGCACATCCAATACGGTAGTATTACACGAAAACTTTCTGTTGTAAAAGCTGAAAGGATCTTGACCTCGTGAAATTTATTTTTTTAAAGCTTCAATGTAGTGAAGAGACACTACGGTGGTCATCGGTACCGACCGTTTAGAAATATGTGTGGCCGCGACACGGTCTCGACTAGCCCCATAGAACACAGTAAGCCATGTTCGATTATGCTCCCATCATTTCAAATATTCTACGAAATGACGCTGGTTATGAAATCGTTTAAGGTAAATTGCAAGAGAGATAAGGCAGTGACTTCACAACAGCAGCCATGCGGCAACCGTGTGGTATATGTACTTCAAATTTCTATTTCGGTTTTTGGTAATATTTGTATTTCTAAAAGCTCAGCCTAAGAATCTTAGTAATATGATAATTCAGGAGGTGAAATTCATTCTTTAATCAAATTACAAAACAGAAAGTTTTCTTCCCAACAGAAGCGTGGGGTGTCCAAGTTCCCATTGTACAATTTCGTCAGAAACTTCATATAACTCACCTGGAGTCCAACAAGGTAGATGTATTTATTGAGATCTTCCTGAAAATAGACAAAAAATAAAAGGAATTGTCACTGCTTTTATTGTCACCGCTAACAATTCTCGAGTCCGACGTTTGTACTCGACTGTGTACGCATTGAAATTAATATGTTGAGATTTTCGTTGCATCAGAGAGGTAAAGTGGTAACAATGTAAACATTATTTTGAAGGAAGTTACCGCTAAAGAACTGACAAAAGTTGAATTAACCATCCAAAAATCAAATTACCTGGTAGCGCTCAACATTTTCCTTGCAAAGACGAACTTGCTCTTCTTGAGTCTTGAATCTTGGTGGAATCAGTCCGTGAATTCCAAGTGCCTGACGCTCTTCGAGAGTGAAGGCCATTCCCTACACATGAAGAAGAATTTCATCATTGGATCATTATATTATCGCATTATTTGAACGACATGCAACAAAGCGATCGATATTGAGGGCGTATAAGAACGGTTTGGCATTACACAACATCTACATCACTTCAATTAAAATGGAACGATCCCCCGAAACATATTAGTCGAACATTTTGTACAGATTCTAACAAAAGACATACAATATGCAATTTCGGGTTGAAACCATCTTTTATAAACATTTACAAAAAGTTAAGACAAACCTCCCCAAGGTTTCCGACGTATAAGAGAAAATTATTGTCCGAGTAAATGGTACATCCACAATTGGGAATGTTGCGTAGTTTTTCAAACATTTTGAAATGTTCGAGAAATTCGCAGTACAAATGTGCTAAAATTAAACCAAGTACATAAAACTGGAATTCCGAATAAATTAAATAGACATCTTTCATAAGTCACTGCTTCTTAGATTTGTTTGAATACAGATTCTGCTACAACTACACACACTATGGCGTCATAACGACTTACCGACTTGCCAATTGAATATTGAATTTAATTAAGCGAAAATGTGGGGTTGCAGAAAAATAAAAATATTTTAAAATATAAGCACTAAAAATACTATGAGTTAATCTGAAATATAAAATAATAACATCTTACCTTGTTGAGACGAGGATCACGGACAAAGTCTATACCGCGGACCATGGAAGGACAAATATTGTCTCCAGTAACTTCCTGTGAATTCCAAATCAAAATCATCAAAACCATAAATTAAATAAAGAATGTACTGTTCGATGAACTGGAACTAAGAACTAAATACGAACTAGAACTCATACAACACTAGTTACAACACAATAATTCAATTGCGACTTTTGCGACCCCGCCGCGGACATTCTCAACCAGAGAAACAGGGGCAACACTTTCCTGCCAATGGATCCTGAAGTCTGCACCTCTTCTAATAATAGCAATAACAACAATAAACACTTACATGGTATGACCGTTGTCCAATTTTATCTCGTCGTGGGTCCATTTTGAAAATTACGCGTTGCTTTCCGTCCGCAGAAAGAGCCCCTCTGTAAATGAAAAGAAAATATAGTTATACATATATTAAATGTGCATAATATAATCATTCAATTAATCGATATATTTTCTATGAATAGCAAAAATTTACTTAATGGAACTATCTATCGGCCAGGGCAACTCGTTCGACGAGCTACAAGTTATAAGTTATCTAGCAGGGACTAATAAATCAGACAAAATAATAGCAAATCATTCGAGGAATTCTTTGAAGAGCTTAATTCGGTCAAAACTAAGAATGAATTGTCCTAAGGGAAAAATGCGACGGAAGTCATTCAAATGTCGCATTCATTAGAGTAACTTAAATATTGTTTTCTAAAAAGAGAGGCAGTTCCAGGTTTCAAACGTTGGACGTGACGTGGTAAATACAGATAAGTCATGCAATGAAACAAGTAAGGATTCAAAAGTACTTAAAAATCGATAAAAATCATCTGAGGGTTTTTGAAATAACTGAGAAAAGAGGACGTTTCAGAGAATAGTCGAGAAATTAAACAAATCGTAATTGTGAAATGTGACAACCCAAAAGATCTTAAAATTGTCAAAAATCATTCCAGAATCAGAAAAGTTTAAATTACTTCGAGAAATCCAATTTATTCCTTTCCAAGTGCTTTTTCACACTCCACACCCTTCAACAAGTCAAACTGAACTGCGTGAAGTGAGACTTGATGTTATACCTTTTCTATTTGAAATGTCAGAGTGTGAAGACGTGAGCGAGCGACCGACTGACTTGGCTTGGAAGTCAGGCAGTCAGCCTGACTTCTTTCGACCAGGACAACTGACGATACGATGACTTCGTATTTCCATTAACTTTTAGTGCAATACATTTACTTCACGCGTGCAATCAATCACAATCAAACAATTTTATATGTTCTTGAATTAACTGCATAAAAAGAACTGACAGGGTGGTTCATAACCTTCTACATCCCCTCCCACTTTCTGGAGATCCACAAGGAAAACAGGTTTGAACTACCCGATAATAACACTTTCAAGCCAAAGGCCAACCTTCCTGTTAAAAATTACGTAAATTTTATGGAGCGGATACATTGGTCAAATACTAACTGTTTGCCTGCTAATGATTATGAATTGAAACGAGGAAAAATACACACATTATTCATATTCATAATTGTAGCATTAGTTTTCTCTTCATCACCGTCAGACCGGTTTAACGTTTGATCATGATCTTCCCATGCCCCTAGGAGCTATCATTTGCAGAAACTTGGTTCATCCCTCAAACATACGACCTTCACGTGTAGATATTGGATATAAGGTTTTATTTGTAGGTCATTGGTCATTAAATAAAATTGAGTTCACGTCAACCCGATTTCGTGCATTGGTTGGAGAAACGCTAATTATGCAGCATCTGGCATGTTAAAAACAAGAAAAACAAGAAGTTTTCCACTGCCAATCCCCTACACGCACAACAGCGTATTTGACGCAGGCATGTAGGAAATTCCCATCCGGAACCGGATCGGGATCTGATATATTTATCAGGTGAAAATGTATGTTTCGTAAATTACAAGAAGTTTTATATTCGAGTTCGTTTTTAAGATTGGGGATTGTTTCCGTTCAGTTGGGCAGGCAGTGTCGTAAATCCTTCAACGGATAAAATTTCCCTGGAGGATTTTAGATTTTTCTTCAAAATGATTGGTGGAATAGAAAAATGACTCAACACTCAACCTTGCAACTTATGTAACCTTCTAAGTTTACGGATTAAACAGGCACAGAAAAATATCTCCCTCGTATGATTGCATTTTGAACGAATGCGGCAAACGGAAAAATGTCGAAGTCCAAAATACTGGCCACGAGTGATGACTAACAAAAACTAAACCAAAACAAGTGCAAGTCATGCACTCGTCAGCTATCAAAACATAATTAATTATTGCCTCATAGCGAACACCTTATTATTAAGTCGTGACGTATAATAATATTAATACCGCCTTCGCCGAAAGGACGTGCAGAGATTACATAATAAGACATAACTCGCATATATTGTTAAAATATTCCCGGGTCTAAACTCCAAAGTGCCGATGTAGTAGTAATACAAAAATCATTAGTACAAGTACAATTACAATTCCACTACAAGTCCTTGTGCTGACTGTGCAAACAATAAAAATTTACTAATTAAATTACCTAATGCATGGCTATTTTTAGATGAATGTACGGGTCTAAATGAAATGATTACATTGGAAAGGATTCCTCTTCCTTACAGCTAGAACAAATTTTCTTTAAACTCTTCCAAAGTAAATAAACAAAAATGATCGAACGGACCTGCAACAGCACCAAAAGCGTCGAATTGCTTTAAAAAATGATGACATTTTTGTTGAAACTTGTTTAATTTGGCTGGTTGCTGTGATTATGAATATCTGAATCTTTGGCCATTTTGTATGCCGTTAAAATATCATAAAATCAGGCGAACACAACCCACTTTCGGATAAACAATACTCAAAACTGATAGTTTCATTAAAAAATCGCCCTAGGAACATACATAAGAAAGGTGTACATAAGAAAGGTAAATGTAAAACTGAGAATGAAGTACGTGCCTACAGTGAACCTTCCATTTTACAGCAAAAGTATTATGAGTTATAAACAGTCTTTACAGTGGCTGTTTCAATTAAAATGTGTCGAAAACGTAAAATGTAATAATTTTAGGAATATACGGGTGCATGATTTACGGCAGAAATTATTATGTTCCGTTGACAAATATTTGCAATGGTCCCGAACGCTCGATTTCCGTAAATTTAGGTTTTCCAATTGGGCAGGTGCAGTCGTACAGTCACAAAACCGTAACTACTTTGATAACTGAAAATACACTAATTTAGAAAAAAAATGTAGTGTTCTCGGTCTGGGCGGCTCGGCCGTGGTCAAGATAAAAATGGTGAAACAATTTGTCACCTGTGCGGCTCTCGGGCTCTCACCGTCTCACCTCTAACTTTACGTCTACAGAATTTTCCAAAAGCATCGGAAACCATTCAAAGTTTTACAGGAAATCATTTCACAAGTAAGTTCAGATCGAACCAAAAACTACAAAAGGTGTCGATCATGGTAATGGTAACTGGGGTAGCGATTACTATTGACAATTTGTCCGCATTGTAGTTTGCTGCTAGAAATAAGTGAAATTGAAATATGCCAACTGTGAGCGACCTGTTCCTTCTATTTTGTAAGACTACCAGAAAAGTGTCCAGAACCAAAATCAATCTACTGTAGTTCAAGGGATGTTCATGATGCGGACACTTAAATAAATCTTAACGTGTTGTGTTAGAAAAAATTATTGACAAAGTCATCGATATACTCTTGTACTGTTCCAACAGAACTCTTCATTGAGAATTTAAGATCAGCTAATCTAACGCATACGTGTACAACAACTGCCCTCAACGTATTATCTGGAATGATCTCGTACGTTACTACGATAAGTTACAAGATAAAATTAAAATTAGAAAATCAAGTCTTTACGCGAATTCCATCTCTCCGCTACTGCTGCCGCCACTTTGTTTTCGACTTTTGGACTGCTTGTCTCCCATTTCCGGATTAGCCGGCTCAATGTCACTGAACACAACCATTATGATATAGTTTTTAATACCTATGAATTTTTGACGATAAGCAAAACCGAAGAACGCAAGACGAAATGAAAAGAAATATTCACGTAAATCAAATAATATAGAGATTGGGTCGAGTAAAGGTTTGATTGAACTTCGAATATTTTGAACAAATTAAAGATATTTTGAGTGAGTAGAAAATGTTTAGTCAGAAAAATCGTCGGACGTTTCTGCGTTCCTCCTTCTTGTTCGTCAGTTTAAATCAAAAACAACTCAGCAGTTCTCTTTAAAACTCACGGTATTTAAAGTGTTCTCTTCCTTCCAAAATAAAGCTTGGAATCAAAGCACGATATACTAACGTGACACTAAAAAAAATATTAATCTCCCATGTTTCGGTTTATGGTGACATTTCGAGTGACATGTTTATGAACGTGATATTGTGAACAATCATGCCACCCAAGAAACGTTGCTATAGAAGTATTGATTCGACAATATCATCAAAATATCATTTCACACATTAAAATACAACTAAAAGGTCTTTGTGTAGGAATGCGAAATCATCCGACCGATCCAGAGTACAAAAATCATTCGCCGAGATGCTGCATGGCAGAGTGAATGTTTTAAAGCTTTGCATGTTTATGGCTAGACGAATGTAATCAAATATGTAACTGCAAAATTGCAATGAATGCATGGTAAGTTCACGAATGATGTTTTTATGTCAAAGCAATAACCAACATCACTTATGAGATACTCAGTTTTGATTGAAGTAATAAGTAATTTCCTTTTACGCCAAGTAAGGTGCTAACAAGGTCGCACCAATTGAAAAAAAAAATTAGCACGTAGAAACAAGATAATCACTCCCGCAAATTGAAATAAATTGTAGGATCTAAATCGCTACGGTGAGAGAAACGGCCGTGTAGAGGTGTGGACATTTCAATATGAAAATATCCTTCCAGAAATTAATTTCTCCTGGATCGTAATCCTAACATTACTAACCACCAAACCACCTCCAAATTAAAAATTACTTAAAAATTTTACTAATATACCAGCGATTAGTTGGGGTCCTTCCTTGATACTTGATCCTACAAGGCGTATCCAGCATTAGGTCATATTTTTTGACAAAAGTACTAATAGTAGTAATTTAATTTAATTATGAATCCAATCTAAATATATTGGGAATTTGATAGATCGTCGACTTTCCATGACATGTAGTACCGATTAACATTGAGTAATTGTCTTTGTGAAAAGACATTCGCTTGCAACCTTGCAGTTCTTTCTTTCTTTTAACTACAGCGATTGTATAATACTATTTTAGTTTCTGGCCTAGTCCAAAAAATCCTAGCTACGCCACTCCTACAATATAGAATCCTTTTAACAGTGTACCAATTGTCATAATCATTCTTTAAAAATGCCTGTTTTCTAACCTAAAGTTTCTATAACTGTGTCCAAATTGGATTGGAAGACTTGAAATTGGTTTCATAGCACATTAATTGTGTTGAGTCAAGAGAGTTAAGAGTCCGAACCTCCCAACAAGGTCGGAATTGGAATCGATAAGAGAATCCAATAAGTTAAATTTTTATGTCCAAAAAAAGTACAACTTTCCCATTGTGATACATTGACATTGCTGGAAAGAATCGGAGCACGAAATCGGTAAACTTCAAACTCATCACGAGATATTATGATATGGAATATGGAGATGTAATTGCTGATTACTGCAAATTATTTCAGGTATTGCTCACGGCAACGTACATCAAACCGGTAAAACTTAACTTAGTGCTGAGTCATGAGTGAGCCCATTTCAGTTAGAAATTAGAATATTCAATATAATTTAGTTTAAATTATGAAAAATTGGCTCTTCATGTGTCTGTATTCGTGTTAATTCGTATATTATTGTTGAAACTTAATTATATAGGAAATTTTAAATAGGCTTGTAAATCAATTACTTTTGTGGTAACTTCGTAAAACTATTAAGTTCAATTTTATCGTTCTTGTTAGTTAAGTATTGTTTAATTATGCAACCTAATCACTTATCTTGTATGGCGTGTTGCCTCTGAATAAATTAAATTGAATAATTTGACAGCGCCTAACGGGAAGCGATGTCAAATAAGTCAAATTATCTTGGAATATACATAGTTTGGTAAACAAAATCCTACAAGGTTATCTTGAAATCTTTGACTTTTTGTCACTTCGGCTTTTGGGGTCAAGGGTCAACAAGTTGGTGTACGATCTCCATCTCTCTCTCTGCACACCCCCTTGCATACAAATCTGGAAAAACGATCAACATTCCCTTCCCCAAATTTAACCTTGAAAAAGCAGAAGTCTGCCAATTAATTTTGGAAATACTGATCCAGTGGTAAACAAAAATGTAAAACTGAGCAAACTGAAAAATCATAAATACCATAAATACACCATATAAACAAATGCGGACTTACAAGAAACATCCTAATCGTTGATATCTGCTCAGCATATTGAATCAAATGATGATCCCTCGTCGTCTCTTCGTCTCTCAAACGACGAAATTTATTTTCACTTCACTGTCACTGGAAATTAATAGATTGAAGTAATACTGAAAAATCAAAATCCTAGTTTCAACAAACTACCAAAATTATGTGATTTTATTTAGCGTGTCCCACATGTCTACTGACGACCGAGCGTCCGGCGTCCATATAGCTATGCGTCTGAGTCCGTGGAAAATTAGAGACGTCGTGTCGGTCTTGAAGTACGAAACGGTCCCTGACGCCCGCGCGCGGTTTAATTTCTTTTTTTTTATGTCCTGTACCAGTACCACACCACAACATAGAAAACAAGTTAGTTTTGAGCAACATTTTGAAAACGAAATAAAAAAATCATCATTCAAAAAGATTACAGAAAACGTGAACAAAATCAGGACAGATTTTTTTTTGATATTAAAGTAAACGAGCTTCCCGTAGGGTCGAGGGTATTTCCTAACTTTCCCCGACACCGACACCAGGAGATTTTAATTTCTCATATCTCGGCCAGCTTATTTTTGAAAATTACTCTTAGTTACAGACAGTCAAATGAAATTAATTGGAAATTAATATATGTCGGGATTAAACTAAACGTAATCTGGAAAATCCATAATATAGAAATACTGGAATTTTTAGAAAAATTG
>JAQGCA010004308.1:0-10488 GCA_034698945.1 Protaphorura quadriocellata
AACGCCTACCACGGCTACCAGATCCGGAGAGGGAGCCATCTCACAATACATTAGAAGGCACGGGGGATAACCTTTGAGGACCAACTACGGGTCAGGATTTCACTTTGACAAAAAATATTTTCAGATTAATCATTTGGGTGACCCAAGTTACCAAAAAAGTTGGGTCCGCTTGCTGAACGCAGGGGGCACCTCACGAGTGTACCTTGGTAGTCGTAGTGTGACAAGAGTGTTATGTGTCATATAGGATTCTGGGGTACTGCCGACTGCGTTTTATAAGTGAAAAACACAGGGTTTGGTGTGAAAGTATTGGAAACAGTACGAAGTGCGCAACGGACAGGCAGACAGACGGGGGGATTTTATAAGCCTCTCACAGGACTGTGTCGACGTGATAATAATGGTACATTTCTTCAAACTATTATTTTACGCAACTGAATTTGTGAAACCTTGAACCTTACATGTATGCATATTACTTACCAACTAATATAGTATATTGTAGTGTGATGGACATTTTATTGAACCCTGAGTGTGTTGAATTGAATAAAGGAAAATGTATTAAGTAAGAATATATAATTCAAAATATAGCATAGTAGGAATAAACATATTCTGTATATTCGTTCCGAGAATTTATAGTCAGTGAAATTCAATGGCAGAACTAGTTTGTGCGGTTAATTTCTGAACAACTGATATCGAAAACAGCGAAAATTTATTATATTTTAATAGTTTATCCGGTAATTTGGTGCCGATGCTTTCTGATATCATTGACAATCCGTATTCAGACATTTCTGTATATAAATATCACTAACTGCACACAGGTTGCCATTGGATATCCCTAGTGTCCTGTATCAAAACAATCAATCAATATTTTCAAGATCAACTCTACATCATCCTGAGCACTTATTCCAAAAATTAACCAAATTTTCTTATCACATTATATTTTTATCCGCACTTTGACAAAAATGTCCAAAATCCAACCCAAGAACGCCAAATCAGGCGTAACCACTAATGCAGCTCCTATTGCTGCTCCTGCTCCAGCCGCAGCCGCGAAACCGAAGCCCAGTGGTCCAGCATCCAGCAGACTCGCAGACTCCGCCATTGCAAATCTGAAACTCGTGCCTTGTAAACATTGCAAACGGAAATTCGCTGGAGATCGTGTGGGAGCTCATGAGCAGGTCTGCACTTCCAACAAAGGGAAGAAATCAACAGCCAGGAAGTCCTTCGACTCCGCTAAGCACAGATTGTCAGGGACCTTGGCCGAGAATTATAAAAAACCACAGACAGCTGGAACTTCGAGTGATTCGAAACAGGTAATTGCCAAAATTTCATAAAAATTAAGATATACATACACTTCTTTCGAAACGTATTCATACAAGAATATGGGATGGGTTTCAAGGGGTAATATATTTTAATACTTTTCAATGAAAAATACTAAATTTTTCAAGGGGTTGTGCAAGAAATAAACGTACAACACTAAAATTGGGGCAAGTTGATCCAAGTATGACATCCTTGGTATTGTGCGAAGCTATTCTGCATATAGTTGACGATTTTTTACTATTTCCAGGCTCCAAACAACAATTGGCGCCAAAAGCACCAAGAATTGATTGAATCTGTGAAGGCGGCAAAGGCAGTGGATGCACACATTAAGAGTGGCGGAAACCCTGCTGACCTCCCACCTCCCCCACCTTCTGATTACTCAAACTACGTGGAGTGTCCTTACTGTGGAAGACGATTCAACGAAAATGCTGCAGAGCGTCATATTCCAGCTTGTGAGAAAATGGTTCATAATAAACAAGGAAATTCTTCCAAATCACCTGTTAAGAAACCCGCTGGGAAGTGAATTTTGCAAAATAATGTCATTTTTAATTCAAAATATGGACATCAAATTCAAAATCTTGTGATTTACTGCGAATATTAAATAAATTGAACATTTTTTTTTAAATATTTTGTGTAAATTATTTTTGGATTATTTTTTTTGTTTACAAAATTTTGGAAAGGCTGACACGTGTGGCTTTACAAAAAAATGTATAAATTTTGTAAAAGCGACCAAGACCTAAAATAGTGTAAAGTAAGTGTAAAAAAGTATGTTAAGAGGTGAGGTGAGAGAAATAAAGTGTAGTTTGTAGGTCTGTAGGTGTGCATTTGTTTGAGGACGATCGATGGGTGAGACGGGATTACAGACGACGTTGAATCCGGCCCAGAATTGCCTCCACTTTTACTTTGTCTACTTCTGGAAACAATTTACTCCTAGTTCTTTTCACCTCCTTCAACGCGAATCCCCAAGGGTCTTAACCCTCTCAAATAGTATTCTTAATGAATTTTGTTCAAAAAAACTTACGTACGAGTACTACTCCATACTCCCCCTCACTATCAATCAACTTGAACTTTGAACTTCGAACAGAAATAGAGTCTTTAAATCTAACACGTACAGTAATCAATAGTTCTAGACACAAATAGAACGATTCTTCTGATTTCAATCTATTTCTACCCGTTTTTCTGTCAAATAATTGCGTCGCTTTTACTAATTAATTCTTGGCGTGGCTTGATGGTCCAATTGTCTGGCTTACGCATTTTTGACACAGCTGGCCAAGTTCAATACCTAGTACGAGTATGTTTCAGCGGTATTCGCTGAAGGTCAAGGTACGTGACTAAAATAAAATAGTTGAAAACTAAAGGAAAGTCGTGCAATATTGGTTAGGAGAACCGGATGTCAAATGCTAGTTATCGGCAACGTCCGGAAGAGCCAAGGATCCCATGATTATATAAATATAGAATTGTAAAAAAAGCGGCCACCGTCCAGATAAATATTGAAAATACGTGGCCGGATCTGTTGTAGAATTTTTATGTGAAAATTACTCCGGATTTTCTTATTTTTTACTTGAATAAGCTGTCAAATTCCAGAAACGTCGACGCCGCATTAAAAAATAAGCCCATTTTTTCCTATGTACATATGAAAACGAATAAGAATAATTTGTTGAATTTTGAAGTCTTGAAATTGAGTCGTTAAACAGGAAGTTTGTAATAAAATAAAAAAAGGTCTGGTTGAAGTGAGTTAGTTAAGGGAAAGCATTTCCCATGTGAAATCGGGTAAAAAGAAAGTCGGAGAGAAGGAATGGGAGAGAAAACTCATTGTGAAACTGCCGTGGAGGCAATATCTTTTCATGTCAAGAAGTCCGTGATGTTGATTTATGTTTTGTAAGTACAATACCAACTCAAGAGTAATATAACTTGTGAACAAATACGAGGAAAAAGCTGATGGAGCACTTTGTAAGTGAGCATGTCAAAATTTGACGTCTGGTTTACCAAAAACTACAACTCTTTGAGCATAACTCAACTCACGCTAAACACAATATGGAATGGGTGCGTGTATGTTTACAAGACTCAAACATCTAGCTTTCTAGCTCCGACCTATCTTTCACTCTGTCTTCGCAAAATACAACAGGAAAAAATAAGAATCAGAAATTGGGTCGAATTTTTTTCAAAAAATATTAGAATGAAAAATTGAGGGCAGATTTTAAATATTATTTTTCCCAAAGATGATAGTACCGATTGCAATCAACTAAATTGGATAATTTTTTATTTTGAATTATAGTGAAAACATAGACAGAAACATTTATGGATGGCCCATAATTCTTTAAATCAGGATGATAAATCAGATTTTTTATGTTGTAGCCAGTCGTACCATTAACAACTTTTGTGAAGGTCCTAGCCCCAGAAGTCAAACCGTTGGCCGCTAGAAATGTACAGGTGGACATATACGGTGAATGCGCAAAAGTGAAAGTCCCTATACGGCTTCTCATATGCCCACCTGAGTGTTTTTAACGGCCAAACGGTTAGAATTTTGGGTGTAGAACCTTCACAAAAGTTATTGAGCAAACCTCGGGCTACAACGTATAAAAAATGCAGGGATTGTCAACGGTGTACTTTTTCCCATAAGGTGTACGCGGTGTATTCACACCACAAACTTAAGTATATTTATATACGTTCGTTAAAGAACAGTTATATCGTTCCTGGAGAAGTTTCTCATAAAACGATACCATGCATCATCGTCCAGTTTACTGCCTGTGTTTACATTATAATTAGAAAATCTTAAGTCAATCTAATACCCCCCCGTAGAAGAGAAAATATTTTTCTGTATAAAGTCTGCTTTGAGCTAAACATTATTGGTCTCAAGGATTCAAACCTCCACCTATGAAATTAGCAACTGTACCACCCTAAGGGGCACTGAACTCCCCTGCTCAATTTTTCTTTTCTTTTTTATGATTAATCAATCATCGAATTAGAATTATTTTTTGTGTGCATATTTACCATAAAAATCTTGAGAGTACGGCAAATAGCGACAGCCAAGTCCGAGCCCCGTAATTGTGAGTAAGTCGATTCACCTCTTCCCTACTAGGTAAGCTCATACGGCCAAAATTTGTAAAAAGTTGTTATATTCTTGTACTGACGTCATAACTGGTGACAACGGAGAGACTGGGTCACCATATGTGTAGTGTTACAACTTTTGAAATTACAAACTTGATTATATTTGTATAGACATTATGAGGTTACCTAGTAAGAAAGTGTTGTCAAGTTATTTTGGGTAAATATGTACATGTGGCTCAAAATCGGTGAATATTATCGTAGGTATTTTGTTCCATGAGTTTCCATGACAAGTTTTGGTTAAACATAGATATTGTTTAGGTATTGTGGAGTAGAATGATAAGAATCCTTCTAATATTTGTTGATGTGGTACTTGACCTCAAGCACGCAATTTCTCCATAATTGTTCATCAGGAGCAGAAGGAGACCAGGCTGACGACTACTCGGAGAGTCTCAGTTTTAATTAAATTGTACGTTGAGAAATCATGAGGTGCTCATTTCCGCTCAACAGTTTCCTTCTCAAAATTAAATTTGATACACGCAAAGCAAAGTATCAGAGAAGCACGATAAGACCAGGACCTACGCTACCGCTCCAGCCACGCACTCGAAACTGCGAACATGCACTCCTACCCGGATTAGCAAATGTTTACTTACTTCTTTTTAATTTTAGAAATCGTGCGTACATATGTCTCAGATATCACACATTATTTCTCAAATTAAGACTTATCGTCTGTTTCTACGACGAAGAAAGTCGACAACTCTGGTTTGCAGGTTCAGAAATCACAAGAAATATTCAGACTTGGGTCAATTACATTGGTGTAATTTCAATCACAAAATACAATTACAATTACGTAATTGTAATATTAATTAATTACTTTCAGATCCCAGCTGTAATTTGTAATTGTAATTAAATACTTTAGAAATTGCCTGTAATTGTAATTGTAATTTGTAACTGGACTTATATTTCTTTCAATTACTTTTACAATTACTTAAAATTTTGACCGTCAAATACAAAGATGTAACTTGGATGTTAGCACTCATAAAATCATCATTTCGAGAAAGTAATTTGTATTGAAATTTGTAATTGAAATTGTTTTTTACAATTACAATTACGCAACTGTAATTGAAATGAATTACATTTCCATTTTTTCCACGTAATTATAATTGTAGTTAATTACTTTCGAAATTTCTCCATGTATTTGTAATTATAATTAATTAGAATCAAAAATGAAGGTGTAATTTGTAATTTGTAATTAATTATATTTTTAAAGTAATTGACCCATGTCTGCTAATTTTGACGAACGCACTACCACACCACCCCCAATGTATGTTAGCCCTCATTGAGCATCCTCGTGGTACCCGACTTTCCCACCCAATTTTGGCACTTTACTGATTTATGAAAGCGAAAGTGGGAAAAACCCCTCAACAAACCTCACAGTATAGAAAAATGCTGGGCTGAGATATGCACGCGCTAGGAATCGAACCCCGTCCCAACACGTTGCAAATGGAAACCCCGTACCACTACGCTGCGCTGTCTTGGCTCTGGTTGACAATAACAACATAGAAAAGTCCAATGTATGTAAGTTTATTTTAGATGTTGCTTATTTCTTTGCCACTTTGGGAAGAAGAAAGTTGATAGCTTAGTCTGGTGAAGAATGACTGAGGATGAAGCGGTGGTGAAAGTTGTAAGAAGAATACTCGGTCCCAGCTCTGATTGGGAAAATAAAGTGAAAGTTGATGAAAAGATTTTGAGTGTCGAAGTTTGGACAAAAAATGTCAAATAGGAGCGAGAAGGCGGAAAGTCTGAGATATCCGTCCTAACGATGTCACATTCCCATTCCAGATCCCGTTGTCCCTTAAGTAGACAATTCTCGCTCCAATGTCCAACTTAAGAAAGCGTTAATGCTCATCCCTTTCTTCTCACGAGGAAATGTCTTCATATGTAAAACCACGATATCGAATGAGTTTTTGGATTCGAGTTTGGGCCAGTTCCTTCAAGTTTTTATGGATATACCAGGTTTATTCGGGTCCGAAAACCCATGAAAACAAACAAAAATTTCGGGTTTTATCGAAAAAAAACTCTGATTTACAAAACCATTTCAAAATAAGCATTAAAATTAAGGAATTCTCTCATTAATTGAAATTAGCCCACTATATCCTGGTAAATCGCACACGAATGTTTTTATTTAGAGATATTGGGTTTCTTTCCATTAAGATAATGAAGGTACCCCTAGTAGTAAGGAAAAATATAGCGTAGAGAAACTTCCGTAACAATATGAAGGTACATATTTTATTAAAATTATTTTTCGATTATTTGTTACCACATATAAATTGTGATTTTGGGAAGCCATCGTTTAAATACGTCTGAAAAAAATTAGGACAGTGATCCAAGATTTGACGGACATGTTGACAAATCACTTTCGGCGATACTGTGCGGTCCATTTTTACGACAAATGTTGTTTCCTTGTAAGGCGATGTGAAGAAATTGAATTCTCGTTTGGGTTCTTCTTTCCCACTAACCAACCTAACCAACTCGAAAAACTTTCTACGAATCCAAATCAAAGGAAAAAAAAAGTATATCGAAAAGTTTTGTTGAAGCACCAGTCTGGAATTTGATGAACTTCGTCTCACACATAATCAAATACGATACGAGAGATGATGTGATGGTCCTTCGGCACGACAAAATCCATTTCATAATCCAAACTCCGTCCAAACCAACAGCATTTACTATACATAGTGTACATTCTACAGGGTGGTCCATAACCACGCAACATTTATTAAACAAAGGTAGTCTAACGTTGTGCCGTTCTATTTGTCGCGCCGTTATGTCCCGACCCCACAAAATGGCTGTTTTGCCATACTATGACACCATCGCACTAAACGGGCGCGTATTAGCCGAATTTACCCTAAAAACTATGCATGGAATGATGGACGTGAATTTTGTACCACCCTGTACTTTGACCATACCATAGTGAAAGTAAAACCTGCAAAATTAACAAGAATTCAAACCAAGTCAAAACTTTTTGTTTAAAGTTTTACTTTTATGCACGACTTAATAATTTTTCCATATTTCATGGAAATGGGAAATGACAGCCATCTTGTTTTTCTTGCAAAATTAGCCTACTTCTTTAGTCGTGTGATTGGAAGTGCAGTTTGCAGGTGCACTATGGAGAAAAAGCAAAACACTAAAATTTGAAAATAGAAATATGACGCGGGAGTTGACTGACGACGGGGGTTAATAAATGGTCGTGTGGTTTTTTGTTTTGATTGCGTGTCAAATGGCGATTTCCGTGTTGGGTCGAGGCTAACAGATTTCAAAACTCATTTGTAGTGATGGAAAAAGCAGATTTCCATTCCACTCTATGATTTTGATTAATGTCATTTCATGTCTTTGACATTTGTGAGAGAAAATAAAATATACCCTAAAAAATCAAAAAAAAATTGGGCAGAATACTTTTTAAATCATTTTTTTAAATACCCGGAATCCAATAAAAAAAAGCGAGGAAAGTTCCTGAATAACAAGTCAGAGAGTCCGCGTCAGCATTATAACAACCCGGTCAGAAAAAATATCTTTTGTATTTTATTGGGTCATTCAAGTCCACATTAAATTTCATTGTGTCTATTCTATTCTACAAGGGCAGGGCAGGGCATTCTAGTTTTATTTACCAAATGCATTTATTTTCAAACACAGACATACACATCCAGGGAAATCTCAAATCCTTTGTGTACACAATGCGCCATGTGAGTTTTACTACGTACACAAGAATTTTCTGGCTGCTCTTGCCCTATTTTTATTTCAATTTCAGCGTAGTTTTTATCATTTTCTTTGTGCTTCGCATTATTATTGTACGAGAAAGTATTTTTAGTGCGATTCTATTCTATTCTTTACTTCCTTCCTGTCATGTCGCGTGTCGCGACTACGAATCGTCTATTATTACACACAATTCAATGTTTTTTTTCTTCTCTTGACCTCTCGGGCAGTCACGGTCATCAAAATATTGTACAGTATGCTGGTTAGGAGCAAGTTACTTCGAGAACGATTTCATATTGGGTGAGCTCATACTTTGCAGACAAAATGAAGGAGGACATGAGTCCTTGGTTCGATTCCTGTAGCAATCGGAAAGTTTTGGCCATACCAGTAATTCTTATAGTCATGAAGTCATATCTACAAATTTAAATTTAAAAATTAATATTTTGTATTTTTTCAGTGACTTGTGAGGATTCGCTGTCTGATAGTCCAAGGTTTATAACGAAAGGAGGAACATACCGAGCCGTGATTGGTGACACTGTCACTCTACCTTGTCAAGTTGAAAATATGGGTAAGAATATTTTTTAAAGTTAATGATAGTCTTTTTTTTTTAAAATACTGTTTAAAACTAGCTATACATGTTTTTTTTTATCTCTTAGATTACTTTGAAATTGGCGCGTCGTAAACTCAATTAAGTATTTGTTGACGTCAGTGCGAAAAAAAATCTTAAAAAATTAAGTTCAAAATTTTTCAAAATCAATAAAATTCAAAATTGAAACAGAATGAAATACAATTTTGAATAAAAAAAATAAAATTCACAATTAAAAAGGAAATCCAAATTGCTTTTGACATAGGTGTGTGAATATTTTTTGATTTTTAAATTTTGATAATTTTTGAAATTTTATATAATATTTTTAAATTTTGAAGTCTATTTATTTTGAGAAATTTTAAACTTATTTTTTTTAGGATTTTTAAACCAATTTTTTGTGCACTGACGTCAACAAATATTTAATTGAGTTTGCGACGCGCCAACTACAAAGTAGTCTAAGAGATAAAAATCATCCTGCATATGAATGTAATGGCAAAATGATAAGGGGCTACCCGCCCATGCTACTGTACGAAACGAAGGACTGATATAATGAGATAAAATGAATGGATATGTAAATAAGTAGCTTAGAAAATCAGGATGTTGGGAATGGGAGAATGAATAGAAATGTAATAAGGAGGACGACTGAGCTCGTACGCGTACGGTGGGTACAAAAATGGCTGTGATGAAATCCGTGGATGCATGAACCTGAGAGAAAATTGAAGGTGGTTCCTTCGTGGAAGTGAAAAGAAAGTAAAGAGAGATCAATTCAATTTGAAAAAAGTATTGGATGGGACGGGACGTGGAGAGTGGGAGTCGAAAAAGAAGGAATTCCCTTTTCACGTCATAGAATGAAACCTAAGTCCACTAAATTTGGTATTGTAAGTTCATCGAACCGTTTCGCAAGTTCAGCATTATTTGATGAAACCGACTTTCTTTTCATCTTCGGCTGACTCAGAAGGAAGAGTGTCGTCGCGTCGCTTTCTCTACCTAGCCAAGCCCAAGAGTTTATATTATGTATGCACAAGGTGGTTCATAGGTTCGTAGGGCAAACACAGGGTAAACCGACCTATATACCGCCCTATCAAGCTTGATGTTCTTGATTGACACAACAATCAGCATTTAACTCTCAAGAATTTAGTTCAAAATCTCACTATTTCCTGAATATAAAGAGATCTCACATGTTTCCGCCCTTAACCTCCTGAACAACTTTTGTGAAGATTCTACCCCGGAAAGTCTGGCGGTTTGGCCACGGGAACCGCATTGACTAAATAAACTCTGTGACGTCATGAATGTGTCACGGATTCTTTTGACCTCTTGGGCAGAATGTTTCTATCAGACAAACGGTTAAACTTCTAGGAGAGGAATCTTCACAAAAGTTGTTCAGGAGGTCAATGGCTCTAAAATATGAAAAAGCGGGAAAAACCAGCAACTTATTTTTTTTGCCATGGAGAAGAACCTTCACAAAATTATTCAGAAGGTCAATGGCTTTAATATATGAAAAAAGCGGCCAGAACAAGCAACTTATTTATTGCTATGGAGAAGAACATTCACAAAACTTGATCAGGAAGTCAATGGCTACAACATATAAAAAAAAGTGGTCAGAACCAGTAACTTATTGTTTGCCTATGTGTTTGAAGATTTTCATGGATGGAAATACAGTGTTAAGGGAGATTGTTATGGTCCACCCTGTAGAACTAGGTGTAGAGTGAGAGTTAGGTGGGATGGATGCTCCCCCTCTTCGATTTATTATAAGTTGGCTTTTCTTCCAAAACGATCTAAGAATTCTTTCAAGTCTG
>JAQGCA010004309.1:0-10487 GCA_034698945.1 Protaphorura quadriocellata
ACGCACGCACGTTATGTAGAATCTTCGAATTCCAAAAATAACTTTTCAGATATCCAAGGAATCCCAAAACCCTGATTGTCAAGTTGAAAATATCCTGGATTAGCGTTCACTTTTATTTTATACAACATATTGTTGCTAGTGCTATATAGTCTCCGGTAATCGTCGTTAATTTTAAAAGCAATTTACATAAAACTATAAATATTTATTACCAAAATATTCTCACCTCACTAAATTCCTTGGTCGTCACAACTCACAAGACGACTTTATTTATATAAGTTCTCGTAAACCCAGGATGGATATTTAAAAGTTCAATGGTCGAAAAAATATTCCATTTGCTTCGATTTTGATTGTCCAATTGTAACGAGAATACACATCATCGGAAGTTATGTACTTCACATTTCTAAAAAGGTGTGAAAAAATGCACCTCTAACGTCAACGCACGTCGTTATACCAAAAAAAGTAACCTTTGGAGTTTGTTCATTACCTTACCACGCACACACTAATTATGAACTAACTAATTATTATCCGCGCTCAAAGCAAAGCTCACAAATTCACAACTACACAGGTAGTACTAAATTAGTCCCAACCCTAATGCAAGCATGAAGTCACCGAACACGTGACATGAGAATTTCTAGAAGAATCTCGGCACCAACGCACATTTTAGACGAAATACTGACGAAGATCACTGCTTGTATTTAGTTGTATGGAATATTGTTTCAGCACTACTGATTTTATACGAAACATACAATATCGATACTGATTGTCGATAGTACACGAAATTCAAAGTACTTGAAATCTTGATGCTGGTGACTGATTGTTTCCCAATACGCGTTGATTCCCTCCTAACTATCAGGAGTACTTGTGCTGATTAAATTAGAAGCGTATGAAGTATTATATTGATCAGCATCACTGATTCCTAATAAGTCAGATATTATTATGGTTCCTTCTAGTCGGACACGTATGGAACAACTGAATGGAAAGTGAAGAGACCACTGCTTATGACTTGATTGTGATCCTATCTTAGTAGTAGTATATAGTTTAGAATCTATCATATTATTACGTGCTACGCAGTGAATCTAGTGCGGACTCTTGGAAAGTAACATAAGCTATTATGATGTAGACACTAACTGGAAATGCATATTCATGATAAATGCAAATAAAGGAGAGATACAACACTCCAGACATGACATGACAGAGGTTAAGCTTTACTTTTTACACACATACTAGGTAAGTAAAGTACGTAAGTGAGTAAATAATACACCGCGGTGGCGGCACCAAAACTCATAACATACAAAAAAATATCTAAGCACAATATCATTACGACTAATACAGCCCCGGATCTGTTCGAATTTGTAAGATTAGATTGCCTTCCATTTGGCCCTAGGGAAGGTGGCCCTAGGAGTAGGAAAAAATGCATGTGGAGAAAAATTGACCCAAGCTAAACAATATACTCGTAGGATTGAACCAGGTAAATACAAACTGGGCCACCACGCCCAAATATGCATCTCATTTAATTTGTAACAAACTCTTGCATTTGATTTCAGTTTTATATAACGACAGTTAAATAATTCTTGAAACATTGGACCAACCCAGGTACGCGACTAGTTCTCCAAGTGAAAAGAGTAAAGGATCTTTTATTGATGTATTACTCAAATGAAACCGAGTGTCAATAAAAGAATTCACTGCTCAACTACTCACATAACAAAATATAATGTACAATAAGTAATTTGAGTGCTCAACGATAGACGCAAATAGATGACAAAGAATCGTATAAAAACTAAGGATCATCCATGAGCAGATGACATAACCAGTTTAAGCGCCAAAGTGATTGGTTGGTTAAAATTACTTCCAAGGCAGACGACGACAACGTTTTACTTTTCCAGCCATTAAGTTCATAATAATAGAGAAATAGTGATTTACTTACTAATCAC
Source organism: Protaphorura quadriocellata (assembly GCA_034698945.1). Taxonomy (NCBI): domain Eukaryota; kingdom Metazoa; phylum Arthropoda; class Collembola; order Poduromorpha; family Onychiuridae; genus Protaphorura; species Protaphorura quadriocellata. The sequence goes on from JAQGCA010004309.1 coordinate 1,932, forward strand.
ATTCTTTGAGGTCATTCATTCCTAGATTATATTGACTTTGGAGTTATAGGGTGTTTCAAGAATCACTTGCATACTTTACCTGGGTCTGGATGGACGAGAACTCAGTATTTTTGTAATAAAAGAGTTCATTATACAAAGCCGTTTTTCTTTACCACCATTGGTACGCTAGCTAGGCGAAAGGCGAAAATGAAAACCTACGGACCCAAATCTGGTAACGTCCTTTGAAGTATGAACACAGCATTTCTTCCTAACCGTCTTCAGTTTGTTAAATGTTTAGAACCCCTAAAATCATATAAAACTAAGCAATTCCCGACGCCTGTTTTCCTGCAAGTACTCAGTGCCAGTGCCCTCCCAAATTAAGCCAACATTCAACCAAAACATCATCAATGACTGTCAAAACTTATTAAGCCTGCACTTTGAATCCTTTCATTTTTCAACGCCGGTCGGGACACTTGGTCCCCGCCCCAATAAAAAAATCTACTCAAATAAATGCAATTAAGCCCATTTTCATTTTCAATGCACACAAACTTCGATAAATACATCATATATCACATTTGGACCGCTCAGTTTGCATAACCCTTTCAAACTACAAAATCAAGACAGTTACTGTATATTATATGTAGCTGTCAATTTTATAAAATTCTTTCACTTTTTTGGTGTTTATGCTCGGATGTTAAGAGAGTTATCTCATTTATTGGTTAAAATTTTCCATTTTGCCAAAAACAGGGAAATCCGATCCAATAAAATATGAAAATACGTCAGTGGCGAAGAATTTTTAAGATAAAAGCTATGTTTGCCGGAAGTATCGAACCCCACATAGCCTGGCAGGAAGGATTAGGGTTAGATTAGGGTAAGGCCATTGTCCTCTCGGAAAGATACTACGCACTGCTATTCAACAAAAACTGATAAAACTGGAATCCTGAATCATACATCTCTAACCCAGGCAGATAACACGTGATCGTGACTATACACCTGTCAAAAACAAACTAACTAATTATAAGGTATGGAATTTGGTGATGGCGTGTTTACTTGATTCTTTTGGCCTATATAAGAGAAGAGGTTTTCTAATGCTCGAGAGCGAAAACGAAAGGTTCTCGAAATAATCGAAGGGTCAAGTTCGCAGTTCCTAACGTAGCACGTGCTCTCGAAAGCAACGAAATATTATTTTGTAAATAGGTCGCCAAAAAACTACACGACCATCAAACTTTTACTTAGGAAGTCTGTATACATTTGTTCCTCCAATCAGAGGAACTTCTTTGGAGATGTCGTTTTAGTCCAAAGATAATTGAATCCACCACGGCGAAATTACAAGAACTGCCTGCTATATATGTTCATATGTTACGATTGAACTGAATGACACCTGGATAACAATTTGCAACAGGTAACTATTAGAATTCTACACAAGTAGTCGCGTATCGTATCGTATCAACCCGATCAAAGTACCTCTAAATTCAATACAGTAGACTACATTTAGAAAAGGTCTACATTTCTTTCTAATCACGCCGTGTGGATTTTCCAACGTGTTGGAAGATAATCTTTAATTGAAAGCTCGCCCTGACGCACCAACGCAGCACGCACTCTTGGATTCATACGTCAGGATTTTCGAGATGCTTTCTCCGAATGACGGTGACGGGACTTTCCCTACTTTCACTCAATTTTTGCTATCCACCCAGCTTCTCCCCCGCTCCCACTGTTCAGACGAATTTTATGAGAGGAATAAAAGAAATGATTTGGTGGGAAAGGAAAGCCAAAGCTAAAGCTCTAACTTCCTAAAGGAAGCGAGAGGAAGTAGATAATATCCAGCTAAGAGTTAAGCTCAACTTAAGTCAAGCCAAAGAAACCAGTCAAAAAGTAGCTCACAGAATTTAAATTCGAGAGGGGTTTTCAATGAAGGTGAAACTTCGGTCAAAAATTAAAAGGATCGAAGAGAACACAGCATAGTCCTTATGACAAAGGTTGGCTGTTAGATTTAACTGCATTTTTGATGTGCTGTAGCCATTGATCTCCGCTGACAACTTTTGTCAAGGTCATACCCCGCAAAGTATGACATAGAGGATCAGTAGGCGTAGAAATGCCTTCTGGTAGACTAGACGCAATCTTGGCAACGTTGCAATATCGCTCAAGTTGAGGCCTTAAATCGAAAGTGTAAGTTAGCCAGGAATGGCAGACAATTCAATTAGCATACCAATCAATTGATAGAATAAAATTTGAAATTGGCCAACTCCTGAATTGTCAAAATTCCTCAATTTGAAATGGAATCGGATGGGGGACGAGATTTGAAGCTAAGCCAAATCAACTTTTCATAGTGACTTGACTTGATAGAATAGACTGCAATGCTTTCTGAAAGTGCGTCTCCTGTCTGTCTAATGTTAGAAGAGAAAAAGTCTGTCTGGGTGAGTCGAATGCGAGGAATCGAATCAGCGGAAAAGTACTAAAAAGGGGATAAGTACCGATTTAATCGAAGGGGGAACACACTCAGCCTAAGTGAATTTCCAGGAAATCTAGTCTCAAGAAGTGAAGTGATGTGAATTCGTGGCAAGGCGGTTTTTTTGGAAGTAGACAACCAGGAGTCTTCGTACAACTACTACAACAATTCTAACGCTTCCATCCTAGAAATCTAGGTCTACAGATTCAACCATAGTTCTTTAGTAGGAGGCTAGATGATCTGATTTTTCCATCTCTCTTTTCAACCGAGTTAAATTTAATTCCACCAATATATATTCTGATTTAAAATTATTTATTATACTCTATTTAAATACTTTTGGGGCCATCAAATTTTCGGGGCAATTTTGATATTCCTAAACAGGACAGAACACTCGCCGTGAAAGATTCTGAAGAGTGTGGGGTGATTTGGACAGCGAAATTGTATTCCTCGTAAGAAATATCAAGAGGAATGAATTCTGCCCTCCCCGACACAAAAGGTTGGAGCCGGAACGAATAAAAATATTTTAGATACTTGAAGAAAAAGAAGGATTTTTATTCTTTGAAGTCCAACCGCTGTTGTTCAGCGAAGCACACCGAGAAAGCATACAAAAAAAACTAGAAAGAAAGGGAGATGTGCTGGGCGTCCAAGAGAAGAGACATCTCCAGGACGGACGTAATAAATCATATCATTGCTCAACCGAGCAGCACGCACCGGAGCGTCAACTCGACGAGGGGTACAGTCACAGTCACAGCCTTCTTCACTAGTTCACTATGAACTTCCAAAACGAAACGAACCTTACTTTTCGTCATTTTATTTCACTTTCATTCCTTCCTGCCCAACCCGCGCCCGGCCCTTACATTCACTCACACACGTTTCCCTTCTAGTATTTTCTCTTTCAAGTTTTTTTTTATAATATATGTGTTACCGAAAAATCGAGGAAATTAATGATTCCAGAGAGATTTCCGAAAATGAGATGTCTAATTGATTTGAAGCACTTCATTAGAGTTCGTACACTAGCTGAAATCATGTAACCATGTGAATCCGAGAGATTGACTCCTACACCAAACCAAAAAGGCAATGTCTACCAATACCACATACCACCACAGAATATAGGACATTGGTCCAGGCCGTTCTATGATTTAGCCATTTTACGAATTATCCATAACATAAGTCAGTATGAAAAGTACGTACATTGACTTTCTCCGACTGTAAAGACAGACAGCTTTCTCTTCTGTTTCCCCCTCAAAATGTGAGGAAGTGAGTGGAGTTGAGTTGAGAAAACAGGAGAGATTGACGCGGAAGTGAAACTCAACTCAACTGTGAAAACTGCACCACGAGGAAAAAGAAACTCCGACTGCCAGACCCACTGTCAGTTGGGCGAAGAAATCCGGAATTAAAGAAAAAGCTTCCTTGTCATATCTCATCACTTCAAGGAAAAAATGAGCATAACATATTAAGTAGTGTCGGCCCATTCTTCATTTCTTTCTTTTTCCGGTCGAATCAAAATAAAACGTATCAAAATCAAAGAGCGGATGTGGGGAGGAAATAAAAATCACAGATGGGATACCATAACTACTGTTTAACGAACGACTACAGAATAACTGCCTGCATATGTGTTCCAAAAGCGCCGTATTGAATATTCCTCCAGCATTTCGCAGCTTCAATAGCAGCAATACTAAAAATGCTGTCCGATCTTGATTCTGCCTTATCACTCAGGTTTAGTCCCTAGCATTTTGTACGGAAGTCAAAAATGGTTCAAAAATACAACATGAAAGCAAAAAGCAAGGTGAAAATACACACCGACTTCATACGATACGAATGCTCTACAGTTAACAATACAAGCCATCCCAAGATATTTCTAAGGAAGAGAGAGGAGAAATATAGAAAATTATTGATTTCCATTTATTTCCCCTATGTTCCCTAATCATCCCATTAATTTAATCTGCTTTTTATTATGGAGCGGAGAGAAAAACACGTATTTTTCATATTTCCTCTCACACACTCTCACTAATGCGGCGGAATGAAGTGCGGCCCTGCATTTCCATAAGGCTTTCTCTCGGTTACTAACCATAACTTTCACAGCTTTTATTTCTGCTCGAGCGGAATCCAAATCGAAAATTGGAACTCCCGAAGCGAGAAAATTTTTCTGTTTAGAGTGGTATTAAACATGTACACAATATGGAGCAGAATTTCTAGCCCAAACTCAAAATCATTTTAGCGGCCAGGTATAGGTAACAAGGTCTGAAATTCTGAAAAAATTCGCAGCAGATGTCCACAATTTGTCATAATGACTGTGCGGTTTTTTTTTTTTAAATTATTTAAAACTGGGACTGGAGGGTCGAAAAGGCCGAATTCGGAACGCTCGCAATTTCACTTAAATTCAAATGTTCGGGCTCATTAGCGAGTTATTGTTATTATTACCGAATCACACTTGATTCGTGTTTTTAAAGAAATAGCGTTTGCTCGATGAAAACATAAATATCACTTCTTCTCGGACAATGACACATGGTTCAATTCAATTCCATTAAATCCATTGGAAAAGAGGAAGGCAGTGGTTTTCCTTTGGAACCGATGATCATCAATCAATCAAGGGAAGGGGACGAAGAGGGCGTGTAGAAACATAAAAGGCAGTTCTGGTTCACTGCGACAAAAACAGCATTCGGCAGCTGAACTAACAATGTAATACATTACGACAAATCTATTTGACTTTATATTTCCAAAATACATATTCTGCAATAACAACATTACGTGAATAAGGAACAGGAAATAGGGTGATGGATCACTTTCTCCCACAAGGTATATCCTAGTCTCAAAATTTATGACAAACGATGAGTAATTGAGAACAAAATGTGCAGTGATTTTGTTGGACGACAATAGCTATCACATTGTTCATAAAATAGATGGAAGCAATTAAATGCTGGTCTGGGGAGAATAACAATAGGTCCGGAACCATTAGACGGATTAATTACAAACCTCGAAACAACACAACGAGATGGGGGAATTTCTCCTTAACAAATAATAAATAATTATGAAGGCCACAAAATCCAAAGATGAGGAATCCAATTAAACTTTAATTACCTCTTAAGCGAACGAAATTATCAAATACTTGCTCGACAACGACTTCTCACGTAATTTCGAAACATTGTGTATCATGCCTGTGCGTTAAACATTGAGAGAATACCGCTATAAATTTCCTTCGCTGGAATTTCAGTGATTATAGCTCAAAATAGCTCCTGTGATTACGAGACAAATTCTATAGAGTTCTCGTACGTAATTTTAATATTTTAGACAACGGAAGTTTGAATTATGTAACCAGCTAACAAAATGTCCACTCAGTTGGGTAAGGTGAAAATAACAATACTACATGCTTATGAAACTTGCGAGGGACTATTGATAAGTCCACGGATGTTTAAATTTCGGTGTACTGCCGACTTTTTCAAGACTATAAGAAAGAATATGGTTAGAACCGCCTTCAGAACTTGGCTTCAAATGTCACTATATTTTTGTGATTTTAATAATTCAAAAATGAAAGACACATTTATTTTTCAAGTACTCGTCATTCCATTTCATCGTATCCATGTCGTCACTCAAAATATGAATTGGACTCTTCAAAAAGATTGAAACCACTCAATACAGAAGGAAGCATTAAGGATATGTATCCAGTGTACAGTGTAGAAATGTTATTCCAAGAATTTGTTCAATTTGCTGGGTCGTTCTCTGTATTTCGAATATAACCGCTGCCGCATTGGTTGAATTTATTGGTCTTACATATCGACTAAGGACGCAATAATAGATTTCTGGGTTTTTTGGACATTATGCGTATGTCTGTCCCATGTCGGATGTCGTATGCATGTCGTTGCCTAAACTTGACTTTGCTTGCCAGAAGATCACTTCGCAAAAATTCACAATCCCAATATGGAATCCCATCAAATTTCATGGGAGTACATTATGCTACAAGGAATGAATAGGAGAAGGAGGACTACTATGTATGGAAGTACATCTATGTCCTAAAAAGTACTTCATCCCCATATGCATTCATTTATTCCTAACGTACCACTTACCCATTTCTTCGTCATTTATTAGCCACTCAACTCCTCGTATTTATGAGAATAACTTCAACTTTCAATGCTTTTTCTTATACAGAATATTCGGTCATTTTAAATGGAGACACCCTTTCCATTTTCCATTCCTATTCCACGATACATTTTACAGTGTGGTTCGTAATGCTTTTCCAATGTATAAGAAGGTGTAGAGAAAATTGACACATCATTACACAGTTATACTAGAAGCTATGAAATCACTAGCCAATTTAACTTTATGAGTTGAGCGCAAGCTAGAAAATAATTTGAATACTTCCCTGTTAGGTAAGCTCATACTATTCGAACAAGAAAGTGGCAATGATTATGAACCACCTTGTACAGTAATATGTGTACTGAATTTCTCTTCCTTTTCACTCAAAGATACGGAAAGAGGTTGAGGATGGACGAAGACATAAATTTTCATAAAGAGACCTCAAAATGAGAAGATCCATTCCACTCCCTTCCTTTATGTTTCCTCCAACCCTACTTCTTTGCAATATGCGTATTACCCGGGTAATATGCACACCGAAATATATCATACACAATATACTGCACTTCCTGCTATACTATCTGAAGATACCACTACAAGTGAATATCAAGGAACTTCTGCCTGTGTGGGTTTACCATTTTTCAAAATTTCTTTCTCCAGGAAAAGTAAGAAAACATGGACCCCAAAGACAAGGAGTTTTCTTAATGAGAAAATTTCCCAGATGCACCATTAACACTATTGCGTACGATACAATGCACGGCAAATGCAGACCCTCAGGCAGTATCCTTAATATGTTAATACAGAGACTGGGTTGTCGGGAACGACAAAATTATTTTTAATGTTTGAGTAGAACTTTTGAAATCACGGGTTGTGCTAATTTTTGTACACGCCATGTCGCCATGCCCTTTCTTGATAACCAGAGAAAATCAACCAGAAAAAATGTTTGGCGTCCGTCCTATTCGACACAGCAACTCAAATTAAAAATTAACAGCGGAAAGTAAAAATACGGAGGCACCTGAAATGAAAAATGATTTTAATACCTGCTGCTGACATCGCTGTATTATTCAGGTCACATACAGAATCCTTCAGTAATTATAATTTTTCGACTGTGAAACTCAGCACAACTCAAGAAATTCGAATAACTTTAATAGAACCTTCTGGTTAAAATATTTACAATGTGCCTAAGTAGACAGGTGGACGGCGTTGGATTGTCGGGTCTGCTCTTATAACTTGCCCCAAACAATATCTCTTGCTGAAGAGTAATAAAAAGGCAATTATAATTATTCAAACAGCAGACCCAAAATTTGCCACAACAGAAAAATGGGGTCTTGGTTTGGTGAGAGCCAGATTTTCTCTTGGAGAAAGTCATCAATTACTTTCTCCTTCATTTCATCCTCATTAGGTCAACCAACTGGCGCACAAGGAAACAATTTCACATGAATGGACCAATCCCAGTCGAAAACTAACTTAAATTCCATCATTTCGTGCACGTTCACGTGCTATGCGCACAAATAGCATTTACGATTACAACCTGTCCATGTATACTCTACAGAACCTTACACAAAAGTGCCTCATACTAATACTGACTGAGAAATAAGGCGAAACTTTCACATTCTCGCCATGTTCTGGCGAGAATGTGAAAGTTTCGCCTTCTTAGGGATCCCTTGTGAAAAATACGAATGAAAACCAGTCAACTGCATGCCAACATTTATGAGAGTTACTGGATTTTGCTTCTCTTTTACTTTCCAGACAAATAAGGAAGAAATAGAAATTATACAGACTTTCACTCCACTGCTTTTACTTTCCCCAGTGTATAATTTTATCGTTCGTGGTTTTCATTTAATTACCCAAGGCATGGACCATAACCGACCAAAAATCCTTCAACTTCTGATGAATTCCACAACAATAAAACAGAAGTATTTCTAACAGGTCTCGAAGTAAAGACAATTAAATATAAAAAAAAGTCTGAATCTGAGTCGAAATAAAAATTGGTAGTCAAACGAGCTTGTATAATGCACTACGTTGCAACGCCCGTCTCGCACTGTGGAGGAAAATTGTGGAGT
>JAQGCA010004310.1:0-10486 GCA_034698945.1 Protaphorura quadriocellata
TGGACTCGAGTCCGGACTCGTACTCGGACTCGGACTCGAGATTCGAGTCTTGGACTCGGACTCGTGCGAAAGACTAGCACTGGTTGAAGCAATTTTGGTCACGATTTTCGTGGAGAATCCTTGAACACATATTTAAAATACCTTGCAATTCGTAACAATAACCGCTGCTCCCTAATGGTCTACCAGATAGTAGAATAAATTCCGATGTACATAATACGATTTTTTGAATAACGAAAGAATTCAAAAATTGCCTCACATCGGAGTTATGAATTCTAAATCCAAATTTTAACTCGAAATTAAAATACCCAAGTCTATGAAATGAAAATTCCCAGGAAGTTTTTCTTATCCCAAAATAGTTGATAGTTGACATCAATTCGTTTTTCTTACATGGAATAAAATTCAAAATTATGAAACGTTTAAATGGTTTGGCAAAAAAAAAGTTAATATCACGTTTATATGTAGGAATAAAAACTATCAGTTATTTAAAATAAAAATTTTCTAAGATTAGGGGGTAAATGTCATTCTCTATTACCAATTGTTGTCAAGCAATCGCGACTGTATGTTTAACCATCAGCTTCCATTTCAAGTACAAACTTCTACATCGTAATATTTTTGCTTACGCAAATGAGGACAACACTTTCACTGGACGAGCCAAGTCATAAAATAACCTCATTCTTTAAAAGAGCACACGTGCATACCAATAAATAGTTCTCAAGGGTCAAGTGATTAAGAATTCTTCTTAAAAATATAGTAGACAAAGTAAAAATTATAATAATAATAGCAAAACCTGTTTTTCATGGTATGTTTTACCACCCCTGACTCTGGCTTTTAAGAGCATCAAACAGGTAATGCGAATTGTGGAATCTTGTCAATTTATTCAAGTTTCTTCTTCTCGACTGTGAGATTAAATAATGTATCTCCTGTCGCCATCACTTCAATAGTGATTTGTGGTCCATTCAAACCGTATACTTCAGAAAATTAAAATCATTCCTACTTTACAAATACATATTTCATAGTAAGAATGAAGCCGCGGATGTTGTATTTGGCCCCAGTTCTATTAATTCTATTCAAATTAAATATTTTTGTATCAGCGGATCCGCCCGTCACTGCAAAAGATAAAGCTGCCCTTAAAAAGGTGATATTTTGAAACACGGTACAAATAATCCTACCTCATCTCGTACGTACTCTAACGTTAATTCATGTATATTTTTATATGCTTAGTTTAAATATTACACTAATAAAATAAGTAATATTCACTCTAATAGTTCCGACCAGAAGTTGAACATATTTTACCACACGATTGGATGAAGGAGGATGACTATTTACTTCGTTGGCTTAGAAGTAAGTCAAAATTACATTCCTTTCCCGAATTGCCAATCAGCAGTTTAACAACATCAATTGATTCTATTTGCAGCAAAGAAGTATGACTTGCAAGAAGCCAAGGAGTTATTGGAGAAGGTCAGCAAGTTCTTTAATGGTTGGGTAATAAATTTTACAAACCAGAATAATTACTGAACTTGAGCATTGACCTTGTGCTTCAGAATATTCAATGGAGAAAAACTAATAACATTGACAAGCTCATGTACGATCCAAAGTCCGCTTTTGCCAGAGATTTCCCAATTGTATGGCCCGGAGTGGACAACGAAGGACGACCAGGTAAAAATCAAATAAACATAGTCACGCATAACCTGTGCCTCCCTGGCCTGCACATTCAGGGGAGTAGGACACAAAGTGAGATATGATATTCGTAGGGAATCTTACGAAGGATCTACGGAGCTATTCAGTTTGAAAATCCGACACGCGTGGCGGCAAATCGGCATGAACTAACGGATTTGCAAGTGAATTTGGGCAAAACCGGGCTCGAAATAATATTTTCCAAAAAATCCGCCGATGCTATTTATTTTACAATATTTTATGCAATTTTTAAAATTTTGTTTGACCGGTTTGGAGAAAGTCGATCTTTCGCTGTCAAGGCATTTGGAAAGAAAAATCTGTTTTTGACATTCTGATTATCCACCTTTTTAGAAGAAAACACTAATTAGTAATTTTAATTTTGTATTGTTCAATAGTGGTGATCAGCGACTGGACCGGTGATTTTCGTAAAGTCGTTGTTACTGGAAGAAGGAAGGAATTGTCCTCATACTTAGCTACCAATTTTGAAATTGTGGAACGAAAAATGAGGGATTTGAATGTCCATAAGAACAATTCTCAGTGGATTGGGATTTGGGATTTCGATAAATTCTCAACCCGGACACATATGTGTGTGCAATGTATGAAATGGTGGATAAGAAGGAAACGAATATATTCAAAAAAAAATTAGAGTCGTATAAGCTAAAAGTTCTAAGGAATTGTGAATGAAGTCAGGTCTATTCAATTTTCATTTTATACTTTAATACGTACTCAGGTTTACCGGTTTATTTGGACCACGCCACAATCGAAGAATTGTATTACCCGTTAGGAATCAAGGAATGCATTGTCGTCAATGGTAAGTATTGACTCTTATTTCCTTTGTCTATTCAAGTCAGTGATTCAAACGTTGTAACGGCTCAAATTTAATATTTAAGCTCCGAGGATTTTCCAAACAATACTTCGACTCGTAGCGCCCGTTCTACAGGATACCATTAACAGAGTCACTACTCAAGGACTCAACAAAGATGAATGGAAACGATATATTTTAGAGCGGATCCCAGCTGATCAATTACCAGCCAAGTACGGCGGAACTCAATGATCATTTGAGAAGATTGCTTCATTCGACTATATTTCATGCTGCGAACTGAATTATGGGGACTACTCTTTGTCATTTCAAGCAGGGTTTAAAACGGGTCGTTGCACTTTTTTTCTTATATTAGTATTCGGCTGACCGAATTTGAATTGTGTCAACGCACATAAATAATAAGTTCAGAGTATTTGCCTTTAAATAAAATCATACCAAGTTTGCAATGAACTGCAATCTGGTTAAATCAGCATCCGATCGGCTGAAGTTATTCAAATAATCACAAATGCAGGTGTTGCCTGTCAAGAGCTAGTGCAAGACTGCACACCCAATCTCTCAAGCTAACATTAAGTAACAATGCGAATACGCACATCGGCAAAGAACCTAGACTGTAAGTTTCCATGTTAAGACAATCAAAACGCATACTTGTATGTTTGAATGCTTTGGAATATCACGTTAATAAAGAAACCAAACCTCATGTGGGGTTACCCAACTCATCAGAGTTCCCAAAATGTGAAAATAAACTCGCAGTCTTAGATTACCGAAGTATTGATTCCGGTTTTGGAGGAGTCCGTCCCTGCGTTTCACTCTATTGGAACCAACAAAGTTTTCGTGCACCATGATAGAGCTTCTTCCAATACACCTAAAAGGAAACGGCCTACGCAGCCGATTTACAATTTAGGAAAAAGTTGTAAATTATTCGTAAATCGTAACACCTAAAATCGCTGTCAATTTCCCGAATGCAAGTCCAATGGACATTTTCGCATTCAGACTTCCGAAACAAAGACTTTGGAAAAGAAGGGGCGGATCTGAATGGCGTATGGAAAAGTTCTCACTAGTATTTCAACTTCCGCCGCCACTTCGGATCGCATGACTAAATGGGAAAAATCTGCAAAAATTACCACTTGTCCCAACTTGTCCAATGATTCGGTCATATTTTTTGTACAAATGTGACTAAATGATTCGACTGAAAAGGTGGTAAACCCTCGGTTTGACTAGCGACCAGGTATAACCACAGTGCATCATTGCAGATTGTCGGTATAATTGTGACTAAATGAGTACGGAGCAGACTGGGATGGTATGAAAGTTTTCATCTTCGGGTTGCGTAGCAACCTTAATTGTACTCTTTCCGATTAATTTGAATATTTATGTGGAACAGCTGCTATACCTGTCCGTAGGACGGGGTAACATACCTTCTTCGTGACATTAGCATTCACTTATATAGTTCACGTCCGGTCACTATTTCAGAATTGATGTCACAAATAGGTAGTTAGAATATAATATCACTCAATAAATTCTTATTTCGATAGTGTTGTATTTCTAGATGTCATGATATCCATTAAGTTTCAAGTCGGATCTCGTGGCCAAAATTCAGTAAAGTTACTCGGGTTTTCTGTACGGGACTATGCATTTCCACATTTCGAAATAGTAAAATCTCTCAAAAGTAAGTTCTAAATAAATAATTAATTGTATAAAGCAAGTTATACATCGTGGACTTTTTAATATGCATTCGTCAAACTAAACTAAAAAATCGAAGTGTTAATATCAAATACTCGGAGTTTGTGACAATTTGTAGAGCTAACTGTTCGTAGACATTGCTCTTCCAATAACGCCCGTATTCGCAGATAGTGAATGACAGACCCGTCGGTTTGGAATGGAATTAGTGGAAGGTTTTATCAGAACTTCAAGGACCTAATGGTGATTTAAATTTGACTCCCGATTTCCGCTTGCCACATTTTCCCTATCTATTCCGTCGGAATGATTTTCTTGATAAATAGTTCTATCGATTGCAGATTCATCTGGACTGAGAGGTGATCCACGGTGTGTCAAAAGCCTATGAACCCCACTGTATGTGAACATATGGTTGGTATTTTCCGAACATTACTGTAGACATTCATACAATACCGTATCTCCGTCGAAAGTTCATCAGAACTAAATGTCCAATTAAACACCGCTGATTTATAAATTTCTTCGTCCAAATAAAATTTAAGCTGAACGCTAAATACCGAAAAAATCTTCGATTTTTTCGGCATTCATCGTTTGTTCATCGCGTATTTTAATTTAAATTCAGTTATTTATTTTTTATGCAATTTCAGTTAGGTTAAGGCACAACGCATGCAGTCGTCCCATACGCATTGCCCCACAAGCTAGTTTTCCGCGCCGCGGCTAAAAGTTCTGAATCAACCTAGGGTATGGGAATATGCACCCCGTTCTACTATCCCTTTGTGGCCCTGGTGTCACTTGCTTCGGAAATTTATCTTACAGACTTCAAAACGAAATGTCCAAAATGTTCCGATTCCAATTTGTTTAGTTCTATTCGATAAGGCAAACAGAAATACAACGTGAAAAATTTATTTCAATCTTCATTCCATTTTGAAAATATGAGTTGTCCGTGGTATTCGTCACTCCCCGTCTGTTGAATCTTCGAATGAAATATATCAAAATTGTTGGATTGGATAGGTTTATCTATTTAGTTAATTTCAAGAATTTCAGCTTACGCTGTTGCCAACATTATACTCGTCAAATTTATATGAAACCATACAAAACAACATTAAAAATTGGTAAATTATTTGAAAACTAATGTACTATGTCTAGAAAACTGTAAAAGTAAAAAAAACTGAATTGGATTAAATGACTACGATAGCAATGTCGAATTTGCAAACTGAAATGTTATCGTTAGGTCGTTGGTGTGCAAGATTGCCTAAACTGCTAACATTTTGGTTGAATCTTGAATCAATTTTAATAGATTTTTCGTCTGTCTCTTATTTAATGTTTGCTAATTCGACCAGTATATTATTCAAACAGTTTAAATTATTTTAGAATTTTTTTCAATAATTTAAAAAAATTCTGAGATGTGCCTGTTTGTAATAACTATCTCACACACAGCACCTGGCTACCTGAAGTAAATTTATTTATTATTTGGAGGAATAAACTTTGAAATCAGCGGCTTGTAGTTGCACAAGAATTTTTGATGATTTTGCAAAGGAGATTTTACTATTTTGAAGTGTTTCGAATATGAAGAGGTTCAAACAACGGCCGACACCTACGATATGTTCACAAACAGGGTGGTTCATAAGCATTTGATCCACCGTGAAAGAAAGCTGAGCTCTGAAATGTTGGCGCTGCGAGTAACGCAAATCGCTCGCGCGCAATAAATGAGAGAAAGATGTGTGATATCCGTCGAAAACAAATAACCGGTGTGTCCTTAAGGTTTAGATAGAATGTTCAACTAAATCCATTCCAAACCGACGGGTCTGTCATTTATGTCATTTGACATTATGTATTCACTTAACAGCTCAAATGCACCTTCAGAAATTGATCCAGACTCTAATCCGTCGACTAGTCCGACCTCGATTGCACTCTGGCAACCTACTTTCATTTATTTAATTGCCGAATAAATTTTGAAGCCCACCGCGTATAACTTATACGTAATTAATTCTGGACAAGTTTAAGATGAGATTTTACTATTTCGTAATGTTGAACTGAATATTTAGTTTCGAACATCGCTATAGTTAACTTGAATAATTGTACTCAACTTTCGCCACAAGTTACAAATTGTACAAAAGGATGGTTCAGAAACACTTGATTCTCTGTGTACCATCAGAACTCCCATAAGCAAAGTAGGTCTTGCTTACGAATATTCGGCGATAGGCTCAGATAGGTTGGTTATTTCAAATATTTTTCATATAAAACGGGTTTAATGAATAAATTCACCCGATATTAAAACAAAATTAAAATGGTGTGGATGCAGTGTGTTTGATCATCACGCCTTGCACTTGGAGCAAATGTAAAGGTTACCAGAGGAAGCTGATAAGTAAAAAGTTAAGTAAAAGTAATTCGGTTTATAGTCCTTAGCTTTCAGTTCCTTTTTACGGGCCAGTGCAGTGCCAGTAACCAGAAATTGATCTCCCAAGCCTTCGACTCAGAAAGCCGTGTATTGAGTGTTGGCAGAGTGCTGCGTTCTGCCTTCTGCCTCACCTAGCCTGAGTACACGGAGTGGAACATCCGACCCAACTCACCCAACCCGTTCAGAGACAGATAGCCGCTCAAACAGTATCTGTTGTTGGCATTCAACACAGCTACGCTTCTAACTCCTCAGAGAACGCTAATTGGGAGGTAAATGACATGACTGAGAATCAAGTTATTGATAAAGTCAAAAAAAATTGAAAGACAGTCGTAAATGTGATTTTGTGTATAATAATCAATATTAATTCTTAGTATACGACAGTAATTGATTTATTTATATGTTGTCACCTGTGGGAGAGTAGCAATAATATTTGTAGATTAATAATCGGCAAATTGTTGAACTGGAAAATTAATTCCCCATAGCGATTATAAAGGTTGTTTGAGAATGATGATCGTACGTAACAAATTTAATATGGAAACCCCGAAAAACTTGCCCTGAGAGTCGCCACCGAGTGACTCAAAGAATATTAAGGTAAAAACGGATTAGGATGGATCTGGAGATTTCGAGTTTGGTTTAATTAAATATTTGCAGACCAATTTCATCGAATAATGCCACATCGCTTCCGTCGCAGCATATCCTGGACTATGTAATAGATGCGCCGCGGACATGTGAAGGCGCGAAGGTATCCACGCAAGTAAAGTCATACACCATATGACTCCCATTGATTTTAGTTGTGTTTAGCTACACAATACTTATTTTAGTTTCATATTACTCGGTCGGATGTGAGGGTTTATCGAATATGTTTAGCGTACTTACCAGATAGTTTATGAAATTGTTGAGATGCCTCTTGAAGAGTCTCTATTTTATAATTAAATGCCCATTATCGTGACAGTTCATATCAATTGTCGCCCTGCGAACGTGTGGAATGTACATTCTACAACTCTACTTCGGGAAAAGTTCTATTCTTTGAGCAGATGTTAATAAATATTATTCGGTGGTTGCCTTACAGTGTTTTCTCACCATTGCATTGTGGATATTCCCTGCCACCTTCCGCAGCAAGAATGAGGAGTTCGGCGATTTTGTAAAGAACATTGTATCGTCCATTTCATTACGACGAATATCAATTTGCTTCTAAAACCAGTTCGGAAGGATCGTTTCAACCTTGAAACACGAGATTCGGATTGGAACACCCCTGCCACTGAGCCGTCAGCCCAGTTCGGAAGTGGATGGTTTTTAACTCCCTATGACTGCTCGTGAAATGTACGCTTATATCCATGTTGCAATTCCTCTTACTAGGCGAGCATGGCCCCGGTTCCGAATCCATCGACAGAAAATAAAGTCGCGACCGGGTTGTTGATAGGCGTGTAAAAATAAGGGTTTCTACATTCTTCGTCTGGTCTGCAAATTATCTATCTCGACAGCGACTATAGGATGGGCATGTTGCTGGCCATTGTGTTCCTGTTTACATGTGAAGACCGGCTACGCTTACGGCATTTGTTCCGCTTTATCGGAATGCCCTGAAGATGGCCTCGGACTCATCGCACCCAATTGGGTTACAGTAGCTACAGCCGACTCATGGCACAGCCAGCTTCCCGGAACACGTGGGTCGCCTTGGATGTTTAGTTTTTGTGCCAGTCGAGATTTAGCAATTTGAAGAATTTCAGACGATGAATTTGTTGCCTGCTCTCATCACCCGGATGTCCTCGTGTCGTCATAATTTAATATGGAAGTGAAATGTACTCGAGATCTATTTAATCGGGGAATAGCATAACTTTCCTTATCCCCCCAAACACTACACAGCCCTGTACCAGGTTGAGTGAATTTTTGAAATCGTAACTTAATTTTGTAATAATTTTGTTGATCAAATATAAGTTGATTGAATAACTATGTGGTGCTCACAGACAACCTGGTCTAGAAACGGTTTTATTTTGATGAATAAATTTTTAATCGGCGGCGTGTAATTGAGCAATTACTTGTGATGAACTTTCGAAGGAAATTACACTATGTTGAAGTATGTAGCACATTAATACATTCAAACAACGGTTCTATAAGTGACTACAATAATGCTCTGCCAAAATCAATGTTCACATACGGGGTGGTTCATTAAGCATTTGACACACCGTGGACCACATGTAAGTATAGATTAATCTGTAAGAAAAATCATTCAGGCGGAAATTGGGAAGCTAATTGTGAGATTGTCGAGTTTAAGTCACTAATTTTAGTTCGGTTCTAGTTCTAGTTCCTGGAAGTAGAACTAGAACTAAATTAAGAACTTAGTTAGAACTAAGAACTAATATAACACTATCGTGAAATATTCTGGCGGAATAAATAAAAAAAAATGAGGCAAGGGAATATTTGGAAAATATTGTGCGATGTCCGTCAAATTGAAATCACTAGTTACGTCCTGAAGGTGCAGATGAAATCTTCCACAAAACAATGGGTCTTTCATTTATTTTCTGCAAATACAGGCGCTACTTGAAGAGCAATATCTGCGAACTGCTCGCCCTAAAATGTGCATGCAAGCTCTAAGTAATTTGGGGATAAGTTGGAAAATAAAATTCACCTAGATAATATTGTTTCTTTAATATGAGAAATAGATTTTGATATCCACGGCGTTTAACTCGTAGCTTCAAAGCCGACACACTTATGAATTGTCCCAGAATATGATTTCTAGAACTGCAGATTGTACTCACTCATGATTGTCAGCGCAATCCCGCCTAGTAACGGCGAATTGTAAGAAAAAGTTCTTTGAAACACTTTGTATTTATTTCGAAAATTTTGACACCAGTTTTTCAAAGTGCAGGACGTTAAATTCTACTTTTAACCTGCTAATTAAAGTTTCGAGGAAATCTGAAAACGTTCTTACCAGATTTCTAATCAAATTACTGAGATGCGCCTTGAAATACATATTTTTAATTTATATTTGATAGCGATTAATAACTAAAAGCTTACTTTCTCCTGTGGGCTATAGACTCCGACTTTTTCTTACTGCGCAACTCAGCGCACGTGACTGGCACGGGTTCGAATCCTCCTGGCCGCACAATTTTTGCTCCAATGTTTTTGGTAATAACACAGCTCGTAAAAAAGCTGGACTTATGTTATATCTTAATTTTGCCAAAATATTTTTTTAAAGAAAATTTAATGTAAAAATAAAGTTTGCTTCATTTAAGTGTGACTCAGCGTGGCAAATTCATTCAAAAGTGGCGCCCAGAATTTATTGTTTTCAAGGATAAAAAGTCGGTGTCTATAGCGCGTTGTGAAATAGAAAATTTACAACTCAACTTCGGTAATGGTTGAATTCCTATAACAGCTATTGATGTTCTTCGGTGGCTTTTTTAAGTATTTCTCTCCACAGGAGATCTTTACTGCTAGAGTTACCTTCCGCGGCAAGAATGGAAGGGAGATTGTGTCGAACATTTCATTACGGCGAATACGAATTGACGTTTGTCTATTTTTTAAAAATGCAGTCCAGGAAGATCGTTTTACAGTTTGATAAACGGATGTTGTACTGGAGCTTAATAGAGGAAAATATAAATATTGATTAATCCAGAATTATTGCTCATCTCTACCTTCAGTTAAATCGAAAATTCCATGCTAAATTCCTTGAAGACACACATTTTTGAGATAATTAAATTGAATTCTCTATTGTCAGTTTTGGTGAACTACTCGCACCTTTAAAAATATAAGTATTCGGTATTCGGTTTCGTCGCGGAATATTCGGCCGAATATTCGGCCGAATAGTAAAAGCTGTGTTGAGTGGGGTGTCTATGGAAAGGGCGTGAGCCGGGTAGCTCAAAACACGTCAATTTATTAACAAATTCTTTACCTGCTGTTGACCAGCAGGTTAAATATTTATTTAGATGTTA
>JAQGCA010004311.1:0-10486 GCA_034698945.1 Protaphorura quadriocellata
AATTTTTGGTGTCAAGATTTCTAAGCCAATTTGAGATAAAACTTTGTGCAAACCAAAATATATCTTGTAAGTAGTACACAACTCAATTATTTCCCGCCACAATGCAATGGTAGTAAACACTTCGCACGCATGGCTGCCATGGCATACTTCCCTATGAGCGAAGCCTGCTTGAGCACAATGTTGAGTCCATGATTTCGGGTAGTAACAATCTTGGCCATGTGTGGTTGCAGAATAGTTACAACCGTTTAATATTTTCTTTAGGCTAATTAGTTTTTAAGCTTTTTTTAATAGAATGTTTCTGTATCCCTATTAAGGTTGTAAAGGGTAAATACCCGCGGGTATATACCCGGGTATGTACCCGGGTGCTTTGAATTTATAGCCGGTAGGTATTTATTAGTACACAAGAAATTAAAATTTCAGACAATGTAGACCAAACATTTTTGAATTAGTGCCAAGTGGTCTCGTAATTCTACAGCTTAGCTCTTGCAATTTATGATAATTACAAAATTGTACCCAGGGTATATACCCAAAAAATAAATACTCGGAAATTTTACAACCCTAATCCCTAACTGGGAATAAGGCTCTGTACTGACGAATATCTCTTGCAGTCCTCTGATTTGAAATAAACGTCCTAATATAATAAAATAAAAAATAAGGCGGAGAACAATGCATTTCGATGAATACAGTTCATTGAAGTGGGAGACATTTTTTGTGGCACCAACCACCCTTAGGCCAAAAAATTAACACACACATTACCATCAGGAGTTTTTTCTAAAATAGTTTCCCCATATTCTCCAGTACATTCTTGCCCACAAATTCATTGACCTGGTAAGTCTTCCGTTTGACCAATAGCTGAGAACTGATTTCTTCGCAAATATTCTCCTTCTATTCTTAGAATTACAACTGCAAATTTAATGAGCATGTTTGAAAAAAGTAAAAATGTTCAATGATTTGTCGTAGGGTTTCGATAACGAACTGTAAAATTAAGATAGAATTTTTACTGACCGAATTGAGAAGTCAGTCTAATGTAATGCAGTGCCCTGAATATTCAAAAGGATATAATGACAGCGTAATGAAAGCCAGGTTATTCACTTGTCACCTGGTGACGTACGCGCGAAAATTGTAATACAATTCGGCCCAGTTTTCTTTAGAAATAATTACAATCTTACAACCATCAGAATTTTAACCCTTTTATATTAATTTTGTTTATAGCGTTTCCCATAACTTTCTTACGAATAACCTCATTCTATTTCTAAAGTAGAAACATTTTTAGTTTTAACAGCTAATCATTAAGGTCTTTATTTCACATAAATTAATATTAATTGATTAAAATTTGAATATTCATCGCGTTCATACATAATTTTGAAAAAAAAATAAATGTCACCATTTACAAAATATGACACTTTTCGTACGGCACCACCCTCAGGGAATAGTTGAACCCAGAAAACGTATTTACATGTGAACCATTTTGAGGGGAATGATGTCTTAACTTACATTCGCCGGTCGCTGAAAGGTACGACGAAATAAGGCGGATATTTATTAAAAAAGTATACCCCAGACCCCAGAAGGCGTTACTACAATAAAATTGAAATAAATATTAATGACTACATTGTTGGAGTGAGGAAGGCCTTTTGTCACGAGAAGTTTCTTAGAGTTCATCACGATTATATTTTGGAAATCCAAGAAGTCCACATGACAGGAGGCACTTGAGTTGTGTCTCAAATTTATTATCGTTTCCACCGCATCCGCCATACACAAAGGTTTTGCATGTCTTCCATTCTACATCGTAGTACCACATGACAAAGTGAGCCCTGCATTTCCCCGTCACCGGTTCCAACCGACATCTATCTAAATTGTCAACAATAATTATAGTTTAAAGACAAAATTCATACGAAAACTTTCTCAAATGGAACCATCGTATTCCCTCTGTCTATTAAAACCCTGTCAATATTAAACCCCGAGTATTTTCCATACTTTCTCCATGTATCCTTATGGAGAAAGTGGAGAAAGCTATTGACCTGGAGACAGATTTTTAATAAACCTCGGGTTTTAATAGAGAGAATACGTTATGTGCTTTCGGTTCATTCATTAGGATTACACATTGAATCGGTTTCCCGTTGGCATGGCTTTGTTTCTATAAAATAATTTCCATGAATGTTGAGTTCGATATAAAGAAAGTCCATCGGTAGTAAGTAAAAATACGTATTAATACCGAATTTGTCTCGAGTTGTAACGGTTTCTCCTCTGGCACATCTTTTAAGCATCGTATGGACTGGACAACCATAGCATTTCCTTCTGCAGTCACCCGCAGTTTTAAATATTCCCTGAAAATTTGTTTCACAAACTTCGTAGACATTTGTGGGCTTCAATTCATTCACACGCGATGTGGTGCAATCAGGACTTTCTTCGGTCAGTATACATTTTTCTAGGATTACAAATATGGAACAGACCTGCTAAATTATTTTTAATTTGCGCTGGGGACTGGGCAGTAAGTAGGGCATAACTAACTTGGTACTGGCAAATGTCATGAGAAATGAGATGGCTCTACATTTGCCTTAAGGAAGGTACTCCTAATTGGATTAAATGGATATTTCAGTACATGAAACTCACAAAATTCTTTCCAAAAAACGTAATTCCGTTTTTTTATTTATGAATGACATCATGCGATTCTTGATTATAGCGAAGTAGAAAGTGCTGCCTGTCATATAATCCATTTCCCAAATAATAGGGGTGCCTCCCCTAGGATAAATTAAGAGCAAGCAATACTTTTATAAAACTGTGCGCAGCCTAGGTTCCTCACAATGTCAAGTTAATAAATTAATTGATATATTATTATGGTCAGGAAATTGAGTTTGCAATATTGTCAACATTCGGACGGGCTCAAATCAAAAAAGTCATACCCGGACAAATATTCCGCTGGAAATGTTCAATTGTCGCTTCCAATCCCATTGTAATTTGAAAACCGATAACGATTATAACACACGCAAATAGCATAGAATATTTTGCCATGATTTCTGTTTGGTAATTGAGCGAAATATAATTATAACTGATTTAAAAAAAAAAGACAAACAATTACACTCCGGTTTATCGGACAACGTTTTGTAGATTACGTTGGATTGTTGTTCCGCTGTATTGCTAGGGAGGATAAATAATGGCATGTACTAAACAAAAATGTATTATTTCATCATTTGAGGAATATCTGTAGGATCTGATGTGGCAAAGTGTCGTGGTGTAACATCTGCGCCAATCTAATTCATTCCAATAAAATAATTAATCCACCAATTTCTATTCTGATTAGGAATGATGAGGAAAGTGGAATAATTCAGAAATCTGAATACACGGCGACTCACTCAGGAGGAAGACAAGTGGTAGTGGATTATCTCGTGTGAAATTACCAATACAACAGAAATGCCGACTTTAGCGATTCGTTGTAATTGTAATAATATTTCAATAGGGATTTTATTGGACCCATGTCATAGAAGCTGATCTTATAGTGGAATATCGCCCAGAATGCTACACAATGGTAGGGTAGGAGTAACAGGGCGCTGACCGGCGAAATGAAAGGGAAAGCATGAAATACAGCCACTGACCGTCGAACAAACTTGAGACGGGAATTTTTACGTTAACATTTAAAACCATCCACTGACGAAAAAATTATATCGACAAATTCAGTGCATGGACATAATACAACAACCTCTATTTTTTATACTAGCACCCCAGGGTCTAACTTGTCAGTTCCGGTACTTGAAAGCGACATGCGAGACCCTATTTACTCTGGACACTGAACGTAAGTGCAAATAATACCATGTTTTACGAAAATAGAATCATTTCTTAGCACAGGGCAGGTCAGTTAGGACAATAATGTGTAATAAGTTTTTCTCAGGAATTTTAATTACATCAAATTATTGCCACAGGAGAGAGCGTAATGACACAAATCAAACAAAATCCACTCAAATAGACTCTTGGCCTTGGCTCTCAGATTCACTCAGATGACAATATCACACGTCATTTCTCTGCATTATTGATTTTATAAATTTCGTAAGAAGTAACCGATGACGATAGGTTTTAAGAATCCAAATTCCCAGCTTTTTTATGTCATGGAATCAATTAGTATAAAAGCCATTCCTTTTTGACCATGTAAATCAGTAACAATTCAATTCATATCTTGAGTCCAGTAAAATTAATATTACAGATTCAAAATGAAGATATTGTTCTTTGCATCTGCTATCCTGGTTGGATTTGCCTTGACCGCCGCGGCAGGAAATTAATCCAAATTAATAGAATTTTGGTGTCACTAATTCGTCAATACTAAAGACAGGAGGATCGACGTGCATACCAATGACTCGGAACCATACGATTTGAAGACCAGTGACTGCAGGGTCAACTTGAAAGTGAATAATATTTGTTGTTAATTATAATTATACTTTAAATTAGTTTTAGACACTCACGGTTAATAAAACAGATTTGAATATCCAATGTGTGCCAGTATTCCTTGCTGCCCCTCTAGATGAAAAAAATACGTGACAATTTATGTTTTGACACCTTATAATGCCTCGGACGACTGGCACGAGTGGATCATAAAACTGAGTATCTATTGCATGCTTTTTAGAAGAGTAAGTTGGGAAGTCAGTATCTTTTCGTGAAGTTTAAGACTGATTCGCGAGTCAGATCGACTGATCTTGAAGTGGAATATCTATCTTACTACGTATCCCTCATAGAATTTGACATAATAACCACGAAATACCCAGGGCAGATCTAAAAGGCCACTATTGAAACAAATTTGAGAGGGGCTATACCATATTTAATTTTACATTAGTGCCCCCAGAATCATTTGGTCTCAGGGTTTAATTTAGAAGTTGGCGCAGGTGAAGGCACGATTTTCTTCATTCCGACAGTAACGAGAGATTTAAATTATAATGCTGAACGTACCTAAATTTTTGACGAAGGAGAACTAGAGGTCAGTTAGGTTAAAATCTCTTTTCGCAGGAATTATTGTCAATTCCCTGCCTCTGAAGTACAATTCTAATGTGCAAATAGTTGTACATAGGACTGTAGTCCGCAACAGCTAGAAGGAATTTGTCATAAAATTCTGGAATTAACTGTCAAGCATAATTGGTCTAACAATAAGTATTCCAGTCTCACCACGAAGAAATCATTAATTTCAATCATCAGGTTCTTGTGCTGGAGAAATTTGAAATGTTGCACATATTTGACCTTGACTAAGAACGTATAGGTATTTAATATAATTAAAATTGTCTATTGACTCTTTCAATTAGAATGACAATCCCTCATTATATGGCGTATCTTTGCGCTTTCTATTAAAATATTTCGTAGGAAATGTCGCCCCATGACCAGGTAATCCGAAATCCCATTCGGTTTGCACTGTTCTTATTTTAAATATTAGACATGTTCCTACTTCCAAGTATAAAAGCAACTATTTTGTGGTCATTCAATAACAATTCAATTCTTTTCTTGAGTTCAGTCAAGTTAAATTATACTACAAATTGTTAATTTCAAAATGAAGACATTTTTCTTTGCATTTGCTGTCCTGGTTGGATTTGCCTTGACTGGGGCTTTACCAACTTCCAGATCTTCAAACGGAGAAACAGCAAAAATAAAATCGGCTTTCATGCGCGTTTTGACGAAAGCGTGTGCAAGTCAGGGAGTTAATAGCCAGCGGGTGGTTACCGAAGTGGTAAGATTTTATTTCAAAATTCGGAACGAAAAAATAATTCATGCTATTCACTAACCGCGTACAATCGAATGTTTCGTTTTTCGAGGAATTCTTTCCAAAAAAATTAACTATTTGAATTTTAAAATCAAGTTTGCGTTTGTACAATCTGCCTATAACGCCAAATGTCGTTAATGGATATTTTATTTTATGTATTAAATTGTTACAGAATCAGTACTTCAAATGCATGAAAGAATCTGATGATGATGATTCTCCTTTGGTCATCCCAACATTATTCGAACAAACTCTTACACTTTTCAAAATTAAACGAAACTATTTGAAAGAACAATGTCCAACTTACAATCAGAGACAACCTTGTGCTGAACGGTTTGCTGAATTGACAACAACTTGCAGTATTGGCAAATCCGACTCTGCAACTAGCGAAGTGCTTTTCACGTCAATAATCAACATCTTTTATGCGAAATTGGGGGACCAAGTTTGCAATGATGGTGGAATTAACTTCTCTGGTACTTTCTCTTCAAAGAATATGTAAAATATGTAATAACCGAAGAAATATCAAGAAAACTTATTCTTTTTCAGCATTCATGGAAGAAACTGAGAGATCTTGTACCCAGCCAAACATCGATGGAATGTTTTTAATCTATTTCGATTGTGTTAGCAGTGGCACTGCCCAAAAGAAGTTAGTTCATTTATTTATTTTAAATCACGACGGGTAAATATTGAACTCGGCTAGAAGCGCCAGGAGGGAATAATTAGGGACCATTAGGCTATCCTGACCCCGCCCCTTAAATCATAATAATTTCTCTTAATTTTTTTAGAACAACAATCCAAGATGATTTAGTCTGTATGGACAAGAAATACAGGGAAACTTGTACCGGGAATAAAGCAGTTCAACTTTTCTGGAAATTCTTACTTGCGGATACCAAGTCCCCAAGTAACAAGGGCGTGGCTACTGATGCAGAGGCCGACTCAGACTCCTACAGTTATTAACTTTGACCGAAATCTTAATTCATTTCATTCATCAAATCTTCTTCTCCACCCTTTTTAAGAATTACTTTTCACGAAGCTGTTCGATTTATTAGTTCATTACTTAACTTTGTTTTAACATTAATAGTTGATAAAATTCCTGAGGTCAAAAATGTTTGGCATATAAAGCAGCAAATAAAGTCAACAAGCAGCAAAATCATTATGTTGGTATCTTGGTCAAAATTATGCTAAATTCCTAATCGGAACCATGCAAATTTGAAAGGCTAAATAATTTTTATAGTCATGTAAAGCCCCACTATTCAAATTCGCAGGACGAATATTGGTTCTTGCACCTCCAAGCAACATTAGATAAGTGAGGAAACTAGGAATCAAACTCGGGACCTCACGGAATTTGAATTCGCCTGATCTTCAAAGCACAGCGCGTCGACAGCTCTCAACATTTAGAACATGTCATCGAATAATTATCCGATACGATACTGTCCGGTTATTCTGATTCTTAAATATCGTTTCATTTTCATTCCACCAAGTTCGCCTGACGTTTAACTTACTTTATAGGTCGCCTGCTCCATGGTATAAAGTCATGAAGTGTCCTACGATCTATACTTCTACTTCAACTTTTACCAATGCCAATTACTTTACTCCGACCATGTGACCATGTCATGTCATGTTTTTTTTCTCGATCGATTGGACTATCCAGAGTATGTTAGACCGTTCAGTGTGGTTCATAAACATTTGCATCAACTCTTCGACTGGCGGTGCAGTGGCAGCGACAACTATCAAACTCCTGCGAATTCGCCAATAATGACTACCGTATGAATTGTTTACGCCATTTCTAAGTTGGTTTAAAATAAACGAAATTGACGAAATTGTGATGTTAAAGATGAACGTAAGAACTAAAGAATTTCTGGTTGGGGTGTGTTTCATGTCACTGTTTTTCCTTTGGAAGCAATATGCTTTTAATCCGCTTCGGATCAGGTTTTGTGTTGAGGGCGTTTCTTTTTAACGTAGACTACACAGATATAGAACACACCCCAGATCTAAAATGTTACCAAGCGGCAACCAATGTAAGTGTTTTGTCGCAACAATGAAAACACAAAAGTGGTTTTTTTGGACCAAATTAACATTTTATCATCGGAATACGTCAAATGGTAGACCCAAAAGCGGAATTTCTTATAGCATTTCTTTTCAGACTACTCAGCATCAGCAACCGTCCAGCAAAAATTATAGATTACTATTTTCGTAGCTCATAATTCTGCTGGCTCGCATTCCTATCACAATCCTGTAGTGGCTGGCTCAAAACTTCGTAGCTATGACCAGGATAACTTAGCTTCCTTTGTGGTGGACGGTCAATCAGGATTAACTTCCATTTCGAACACTCCTATTGCTATTTAAACTTGGCTATTAAGAATGAGCCTTTTTAATTTTTCCGAGAAGTGCAAAACTTATTTCTTTCTTGCAGACTCCACATTGTTAGAAGTACGCCATGCACTTACTTATACATTGTCTACATTAAAACCCTGGCAATCATACAGCACTGATAATGCATTATTTTATTTCATTCGAATTTTCACCGTATTTCACAATCTCCAATAATCTTCTAAAATATGCTTTGTGTATATGTATACCGTAAAAATCCCTACAGAACGCGAGGCAGAATACAACGCGGGTCCGGCCGTCAAAAAAAAAGGAGACAAAACAATGCCATGAATTTGACGTACGGGTAGTGGCATAACGTAGTTTGAACGAATCGAATGCCCAGTGCCCAGTGTCATCGTCATATTGCTTACCGTTCACCCAATTGTCGAAGTACAAAAGAATTTGAAATTAATTAATTAATAACACTGAACATCAAAAGGTTAGTTATTTGATACTTTTTAGATGTACTGCTTTATTGAAGGACAGTTTATCCTTACTGCTTAAATTCTTCAGTAAATATACGGATAATTAAGGCGAGTAGCAGCAATTCATGCAATTGTTTCGATTTAATTAACTTTGGCTGAAGAAAACGTTTTACATCAGTCACTGCATGGGCATTGTCGACCGGACGGAATGAAGCCCTACTTTATAAATAATTAAAGCGACAAGAGCCCGCCAGTCCCAATTACCAATTAGATGAAATAAAAAAGCATTGCTATATTCAACAATATGGGCCAGTACCAGCATTTGACGAAGTGGTGACCAAATTTTGACAAATAATATTCATTTTTAATGGAACAATTGAGTGTTAAATATAATGCCCGTCATATTCAAGTGGAATTGATGAGTTCAAGAGTGTCAAGAGGGATCAAAGGTCGACCCAACATAAAAATCTCAAATTCTACTTCAAAATGCAATATAATGTAATAAATAATAGGGTGTCTCACTCAGCAGGGAAGTACTTAGGGTGTAATTCAACGATTTGACCCAATTCTTTTTTTCTGAGGGTTTGGGCCTTTGCCCCAAACCCTCAAAAATGTCATTAGCTCGAGCACCACTCATAATTCGATCTTTAGAAAAATATTGAATTTTTTCAGAAAGAGCGCAAACAGGGGACTCTTTGTACTCAAGATTTTAGCATGGGTCCATCCCATGCAACTGTCCCCGTTTTCAAAATTCATTTTTTTTTAGAAAACCGTGAAATGTGTGCAATAAATAATAAATCGAAAGATGGATAACCTCATAACTTTGTATATTTGAATGTATTTTCGCCTAGAAAATAAGAACAATATATGATATTATAACACATTGTATTGAGTTCTGGACAAGAATATATTCAAATATGGAAAGTTATGAAGTTTTCATCTTCTAATTTATTAATGCACACAATTCAACGGTTTTCTCGATTTTTGAATTTTTTTTGAATCTTGAGGTCAGTTTCAGAGGAAAGCTGCATGGGAGTGATCCAATACGAAAATCCTGAGAACAAAGAGTCCCCTCTTTGCACTATTTCAAAAAAAAATAGACATTTTAGGATTTGGGGTAAAGGTCTTTCAGAAAAAAAGTTTGGGTAAAATCGTTGAGTTACACCCTAAGTACTTCCCTCGTAAGTTGCTTCTGCAATACGGATCAATATTCCATTTGTTATTTGTTTTTCTGGAATTGTATGATGCATTTAAAATGAAGGGTTAAGACTTTCCTAACCTTCAACGGTCCTAATTATAAAAACGAGTGGTATTAATAATTTGAGTCTTGGATAGACTATGTAGAGTTTAGTACAGTACAAGGTAGGGAAATTTAAATTTGGAATATTTGAGTGTTTAAGAAATTCAATTAATTGCTTTTTGAATCATCGGTCCACTTTTAACAATATTTTTTAGTTCGCCGTACCACACAAATATTTAAAGAAATTAATTTCCCGTACTTGCATTTCTACCGCATGTACTAGAACATTTTATTAGAAAGAGGTTTAATTGTTTTTGCATCATATCATGGCATCATGAGACCACTTGTGGAAAAGACGTAAATTTGGTTTAGAATTAGAGTTCGGTCCCTCGGGTTGGCATTCAAAATACAATAGAATGTTGTTTTTCTTCACTGGAATTTTTCATGAATATTACCCCATCATGTTGTGCCCGACATTTTTCAAGCAATTGATGTTATGGATTGCGGATGCCATTATGTTTTATTTAAAGGTGTACATAGATTTATTTTTGGCATTAATTTATGAGGAACAGTTGAACTTCGAAAATCGTTGTTGAAATGAATAAATTCATCGAAACTGCGCGTGCGTATACAAATAACAAATTACACGATTACACCTCAAAGAAATTAGAACTTAAATAGATTTGGAAAAGTTTATCAAGTGTTTTGTTGCATAAGAAATGAGGA
>JAQGCA010004312.1:0-10485 GCA_034698945.1 Protaphorura quadriocellata
GACATTGACCGTTTGCTCATGGGAATGGCGTCTCAACGTTGTGAGCGAGAAGACAACATGATCGTTGAGGATTTACGAGGAAATGTGTTTGGAACTCTGGAATTCTCCAGGAGAGATTTGATGGCTGTTAATATTCAAAGAGGAAGAGATCATGGTACTCCAGACTATAACACCGCTAGGGAAGCATTCGGTTTACCAAGAATAACAAGTGTGGCCGAGTACAAAAATCTAACAAATACTGCAACACCTGATGACATTCTTCAAGTCCTGGAGGATCTCCACAAGAGTCCCCTGGATGAATGTGAAACATGCAAAAAAATTAAGGCTTCATGTGGGCCGGACGGCGTAGCTGACGCTGATGATGAATTTCAAAAAACATGCGAGAAATTGAGGAATAAATGTGACCCGCAGAATCCGGCTTACCAGGAATGCCTTCGAAAGGTAATCTACATTCACACTTATTCATGATTCTTTCACATTATAAACACTCTTGAATATGTTTATCTAGGCTTCTTGGAATAACATTGATGTTTGGACTGGCGGGATATTGGAGACTTCGGAAAGACCAGGACCCCTTTTCCGGGCTATCATAAAAGATCAATTCACACGTATTCGTAATGCAGATCGGTTTTGGTTTGAAAATACAAAATGGAAAATGCCGTAAGGTTACAGAAGGAGATTTGGTTGGAAATATTTGGAAAAGAAATAAATTTATGCGCTCATTTCAGACGCTTTTCTTCAGTTCAAATCGAAAGGATTAAAACTCTTACCGTGTACGACATGATTATGTCCACAACGAGAATGAAGGAAGAAGATATTCAGAAAAATCCATTTAGGGTCCCTACAGAGGCAGATGTGGAATCTGGTAAGAAACAATTTTGTACAAGGTGGCGTGGTCGAACAAACTGAAACGACCGACCTGAAACTATTTCAGAACACGTTCCTTGTCAATTGATGGCTTATTGTCTATTTCTGGAAGGGAGAAAACCCCCAACCCCGCTGTACAGATTCAATCCGCCCCCAATTTTGACAAATGCATTACTGCACTATAAATACAGAATGCCTAATGTCATTTTTTAATTTTCATCCATCATCCTCGTGGTATCCGACTTCTCTATCTTTACTGTATAACCGTAAATAACCGAATAGAAGACCCACCTTCTATTCATTCACGCAAGGTCAGAGGTCAAAGAGTTTCACCACTTGCACCATTATATTATATGGAGAAACCCGGAAAAATACCCGCCCTTATTCGGCACCAGCCTTCTAATCAGTCATTTACGGTATATCTACTTACTGTCTGAATCAGAATTTTGGAAGAAATGCGGTCCAAATTCTGAGTCAACGAAAGCGCCTTGGGAGGAAAGCGAATGCACGAAACAAACGTACGACGTGAAAGGAAATAAAGTTGGAGAGCCAGAAAAGTCAAAATGTTATCATTTTCCACAGGTCAGGATACTACAATTAATCGTTTACTGAAAATGTATAATATGTACATTTTTAGTTGTTATTTCTAAACTATTTGCAGCTGGATTCTAAAGAAACCCCCGTCGAACCATGTTCAGATCCTGGAACGTACGACTATTTCCACGGAAGTGAAATTTCATTTTGTCTCACGTACATATCTCTGGGGTTAATTATTTTGGGTCAGAAAAAACTTTAATTTAAAAATATTGATATTCTTACTTAATGAGAAAAATTAATTAATTTTGTTACAGGAATTGCCGCATTGGTCCCTATGATGGCGACCATTCGACAGCGGAGAAAACAACGCGAACTTGTAAAGCTTGAGAAGGACCTGAGACGCTCCTTCAAAATATCGGGTCACACGGCTACGCCATTTGCCGGTATTTCTGCTATTCAAACATTTGGGCGTATTAGGAAACCTTACCCTAATGATATGTTGTCGATAATTTTTTCATGCAGCTCGAGAATGGCAGAGTCACAGAGAAGGAACACGAGCCGTGGCCTTAGTATTGAATGAAATGAATATCCTCAAGATTCACAGTCATAAAGGCGAACTCTTACGGAGCATGGATTTGTCTAGCAACAGCACCCAAGGCGTGGATATGATTTTAGTATCGGATGGAACTCATTTAGTCATAAAGAATCCAAAGGAGTACGATTGTGTACTTGAATTCGATGGACAATTGATTCGAGATTCTTTTGTTAACATGCTGAGAGAGAAATTGGGAGGAATCGTTGACATGCACGAACAATCTGGGACACTCAAACAAAGCCTGTCATCCGCAATTACAAAAAATGATCGTCTGAAACGTTTGGAGAAATTCTTCCGAGTTGTCTTTGCTCAGGCATTCAACATTGACAAACCGAGTGGTGGGAAGGATCTTTTGGACCCAAAATTAATCAGAGAGGTCATTCAGACAGAATTAACTCGGGCTGAGTTTGCAGATGCCCTAGGGATGAAGAGTGGGGCTCAATTTGTTGAAAAGGTAATTAGTAATTAACGACAATAAGCCATCATTCGACGAAGAACGTGTGATAAATTCTGTCATTACACGATAAGAAGTTCAGTGTTTTTTCAAATCTATTGAATATTCCTAGATGTTTGACCTTATCGATCGAGATCAAAATGGATACATCAGTTTCCGAGAATTCCTAGACATGTTGGTTATTTTCGCGAAAGGGTCGGCGGAAGACAAAGCTCAGTTAATGTTTGAAATGTACGACATCAGTCAAACTGGGGTTTTAACCGTTCAAGAATTCACGGACATGATTCGTTCCATGATAGAAGCTGCTAATGCGGACGTGAGCAATGAAGATGTCAACGATCTTGTCAAATCCATGTTAGACAGTGCGGGACTCAAACGGGAGGTCAGTAAAAGTTAGTTCTTCTGCTAAGGGCACCTTTCCTTAGGCAAAATAAGAAGCGAAACATGCCGATATTTGACAATGCCGTAGTGCGCATATCAGCTAATCATTCTAATTTTTTAATTTCTATTTTTCACTCCAGTCGCAAGTAACACTTCCGGAATTCCAAAGACTTTTGTCACGTTATAAGGAAACACTTGGATATGCACAATTGAACTTCCAAGGAGCAAATGTTCCAACGGATACCAAGAAAGCTGGAGGTGAACGATCCTTACACCAATCCGCGAGGGCCGCAGTCATCAGCATTTATGGCGGGTAGGGTTCGGTCGTTCATAATTTTGTTAACTAGCATAGTGGTCTGTAATAGAAAATGGATATGTACATTCATCACAGATTTTCATTAAGTGGCTGTGTTCAGGACATTGACAGCACGTATTCACAAGCACTATTTGACGTGCATATTTTGATATCTATTTTAGAAAAGAGGACAACATGGACAAAGAACAGGATCGGAATCAGGCCGATGAAAAGGACACTTCTGTCTTGCTTCCGACATCACATACGAAAAATCGATTCGCAACTTGGGTAGAACTTTATCGTCTTCAGATATTTTGGACAGTTCTGTTTACTCTTATCGTCCTAGCCATTTTTGCTGAAAGGGCCTACAGTAAGTCCAGCAAGAATATGGTTCATCCCTTGAAAGGATTGGGACTTGTACCATCCTATCGATCAAATTTAGAACATCATAACTGCTCCTTGATTAACGGCCACCGATTAATTGCTCGTATTTGTAGTTGAAAATTAACGCCGGCGGCCATTTCATTTTCTGCAGCTTACTCCGTTGAACGAGAACACAGAGGTTTACGACAGATAGCAGGTTATGGAGTGACAGTGACCCGAGGTGCTGCATCGGTGATGATGTTTTGCTACGCTGCATTATTGTTGACCATGTGCCGGAATACGATTACACATCTGCGTGAAACATTTCTTCATCGTTTCATTCCGTTCGACAAATTTGTAGCAATGCACAAGTACATTGCGATGGTAGCCTTGGTTTTCACGGTTATCCACGTCATTGGTCATGCAGTCAACTTCTATCATATTTCAACTCAAACAGCCTCTGACCTCAGTTGTCTCTTTCGGGAATATTTCCGGCCGTATGTATTAACCATTTAATTCTTGAAAAGTTTTGGCCAGGGTTGGATCTTTCGGCATTATTGCTAGAATCCAGAAACTCTCACGGGTGATTTTTTCTGACAGAACCCACATTATTCCAAAATTCCATTACTGGTGCTTTCAAACAGTGACTGGAGTGACTGGCGTGCTTCTCGTCATTCACGCTGCTCTGATTTATATATTTGCGACCAATTATGCCAGACTTTACGCCTTCCGAATGTTTTGGGTCACACATATGACATATCCTTTGTAAGTAAATTATTCGTCACTACCTTTAACAATATTTTCCGCATAATCAAAACGGTTGTCTAATTGAACCTGTGCTGTCTGTGCAGGTGGTACATCCTAATGATAATCCATGGTACCGGAAGACTTGTTCAAGAACCGATATTCCAGAATTTTCTTGTCGGTCCTTTAATGTTGTTCATTTTGGACCGATTGGTGACAACCAGTAGAAAGAAAATTGAGATACCAGTCCTGAGAGCCGAATTATTGCCTTCAAGTATGGCAAATGTTTTGATACATATTTTGTTGGATCTATCTCTTTTCTTCCTTTATACATAATATTCAACACCTCCTTGAATCAAACTCTGATGGATGTACCGTATTTTCTCTGTTAGAACCTCTCATTGAAACCCGGTCTCCATTACAACTCGGCTACTTTCCCTACTTTCTCTTTGCACCGTAATGGAGAAAGCGGAGAAAACGACGGAGCTGCATGGAGACTGATTTTCTTAATAGAAAATAGAACCCGCTGATTCTAATAGAGGAAATAAATATGTTAGGTTCTCGCCGCCTTTCTCAGAGATAGAACGGCCGTCCGATTTCTCAAACTATCCTAATATAGAAGCAATTTTCGTAAATTACCTTGGAAGTTCTTTAATTAGATAGTTAGCTGTACATAAATCGTGCCGTTCTGTGGACCATGCAAAATTAATGGCGTCTATATTTTTGTTTCGATTCTTCGTAGATGTAACCAAGTTGGAATTCGTAAGACCTACTGGATTTGAGTACAAGTCTGGACAATGGGTACGAATTGCTTGTTTGGCTTTCAACTCGAATGAATATCATCCATTCACATTATCTTCTGCACCACATGAAGCAACACTCTCCCTCCATATAAGAGCCGTCGGACCATTTACCGCCAACATTCGCCAACTTTACGAAAGGTGAGGCGTTTTAGGGAAGGCCGTGAGGCTCAGCGTATTAGCGTTAGTTAGTTACGGGCAGATCCCGGTTCAGATTCTTCAGATAATGGTCGGCCCTCTTCCTAATTCCTTGTACAGCGGGATGTTCGTACTGTACATGGAACTCCAAGATTTTGGTTTAATCATCAATGTGGATGGGGCCTCTAGAGTAACTTCTCTAAAGAAAAGTCACTTCCAGGCACTCCAGGCCTAGAGCCAGGAATTCGTAAAGCCTAGGTGTGAAGTATACCTGAAGTGGTTTAGATGACAAAAAGTAACTACAACCCGCAGCAACAGTATGACGGTAGTCAGTGTCCGACTAGAACAGTTTCCTCTTCATATGGGAGTAGTTTAGTTACAGATGGTGTAATTTAATTTAGGGCTCTACCGAAGTTATATTTGGACGGACCTTACGGAGAAGGTCACCAAGACTGGTGGCGATACGAAGTTTCTGTTCTGGTTGGTGGAGGTATCGGTGTAACACCATTTGCCTCGATTCTTAAAGGTATGCAAGATGAATAGCTGGTGGTCTGGTTATTTTGTTATTCTTGAAAATGAAATTTTTCAGATGTGGCTGCGAATGCAAATCCAAGAAACTGCAAGAAAATCTACTTCTTATGGGTTACCCGCACCCAGAAACAATTTGAATGGCTCGTCGATATAATTCGGTTAGTTTAGTACCAGTACTTATTCGCACTTTATGATACACAACCACAAGGCTTGAACTCGATTTTTTACGTGAACTCAGGGAAGTTGAAGAACACAAAATTATTAGCGTTCATGTGTTCGTGACAGAAGTGTTCGATAAGTTTGATTTGAGGACAGTACTTCTGGTGAGTACAAAAATGTATCCGGGATTTTCATTTCAGTTTTTAATTTAAAATTATCATTTTTAAAACTGTGTAGTATATTTGTGAGAGACACTTTCAAAAAGTGAGCAACCGTTCACTCTTCACAGGATTGCGATCTATAACTCATTTCGGGCGTCCTAATTTCAATTCATTCCTCCGATCACTACGAACCATTCATCCAAATGTAAGTGATTCATAATTCCAAGCAGGGAGTATCGGCATCGGCACCGGCAGGTATCCAACCGGATATTTCGCAGTATCCGGTGTCTGCATCTAGTGCTCCAACCGTTTCGTTTCGTTTCGTTTCTTGGTGGAAACGGAAACGAAACGGAAACGAAACGGCTTCTGAAAAAGAGAAACGGAACGAAATTTTAACATTAGGCTTACGGACCCTTTCCGTTTCGTTTCCGTTTCGTTTCGTTTCGTTTCTAGGTGGAAACAGAAACGAAACGGACTAGACCGTTTCCAAAAAAGTGGAAACGGAAACGAAACGGCGTTTCGTTTCGTTTCGAAACGGAAACGGTTGGAGCACTACCAGCATCCCTCAGTCCAGCAAGGAATAATGCGCGCATTTTTCCACAAACAGGTTTCCAAATTCGGAGTATTTAGCTGTGGACCACTTCCGATGACAAAAACCGTGGACGAAGCTTGTACCGAATCTAACAATGATGTTGAGGGTCGTGGAGCAATTTTCCAGCATCACTTTGAAAACTTTTAAAACGTTGCGTTTCGACTCGGTCCTTTACCAAATCCTGAGTTTTTATTTGGTTGTTCTTACTTAGCCAATAGTTCCGTATCGTTATCTTTCCTATTTAATTGTTTTACGTGGCCAGACCATTATAAGACTACGTGATTTCACTGCCAAACCTCCAAACTAATCAGCGGTAGTCGTATTTCGCTAGAATTCATTCAGGAATACACCAAAAGCACAAAAAATCTCTTGATTCTCTTATCTCATGGGAAACTTTACATTATTCTCAGAGTGCCCCATCCGTGAGTCGATTCCTCTAGTTACATACAATCTCACAATACTGAACAAAGTCCAAAAACAAAAACCCCCTGACCAACAAATTACTTCCTTTTCTGTCTAGAAAAAAATATTTAAATTTATCTAAAAACACGAAATACTTAACTAAGGATTTCACTAAAATAAAAAGTTTCAGAAGGTAGTCAACCCAACAAAAAATTCGAAACTGATAAGTTCTCTTTATTTCACGTAAGCTGTATTCATTTCCTATCAGCTGTCAACAATATATTTTAGCTGTTAAAATATTTATGGGAATCCTGAAATCTATCGTTTCTTCTATAACAGGCAAGCCGCGATTTTTAATAAAGCGTAAATTAAAATTCATTTTGTTCTCTTCTCTCTTTGTCAGTCCGAGATTCTTTAGCGTTGTCATAAATTGTTAGTCTAATATCGCCAGGCGATCAAATACAAACTAATTACTACTTATTATTTTCTGCTTTGGCATTTAGCAAAGAGGATACAAACAAATCGCATTTGAGATTCATTTTGAAAGACACTTGCCACAAATGTAGTAACTAATATATGCGGTCACATTGTTCTTATTATTTGCTTTTTCTTGGCTTCAAATTACTCCGATTAAAGCCTTGCATGGGCATATAGGGTGGAATAGGGTCAAGGTCAAAGTTTTGACGGGAAGCCGAATAATTACCATTCGAACTTGAAGTGGAAGGTCTATTGGGACTGCTGATCGTTGGAGGCTGTGGAGGAAGGGGTTTAGGAGCTGCACGAAAACCGATTGGGTCATCAAAGTCGATTCCATGTCCTCTTGTCTTGTCCGGAATCTTGGGCGGGATATCTCCGTGATGATGATCAGGGGCTGAAACTGAACGGTTGATTGGTGGAGGAATATTTTCACCTCTTGCTGTGGGTGACGAAGGAGGATTACTATCGTCAACGCTGGCAGCTGCGGCTGCTTTCAATTTTGCTCGTTCTTTGGCTCTCTTCAGTCTTGCTTTTTCCTACAAGAAAGAAAAATGATTAAGTATTGAAAAAAAAACGATAAATAGTATTTGGTAAGATGTAATTACTTTTTCGTGAATAAGTTTCGCTAATTCTCTGTCTTGAGCCTCAATCGCCAACATTTTGTCCCGTTCAAGCTGTTCCATTTCTTCTTGAAGTTGTCTCGCAATTACCTTAGAAAATCAAGAACGAAAGTCAAGAACTTGCCGTTGAACACGAGTGATAACGGACTACCAACTAGGACTACCAAGTAAGGACAACATGCTTAGTTCTACGCTGAGTGAGAGTAACTCCACACAGCTTTGCAAGAATTTTTAATTTTTCCATAAGTTGTTTCTTCTTCGGACAGAGACCCGTGTGGTAATCAAAGTCCATCCTAAAAATTATGATGAATTCGGTCGATGAATTTGTCAACAAGCAATGACCGAGTGAATATCTAGTCATGGAAAAATATACACATGCACTAGACAGACACCCAGTTATCGCAAGTCGCTTCTCCAATGTTTGACGTCTTCTTCGATGTCCATGTCAAAAATTACTTCACTAATTCTCTCACTGAAAAACTTCCCATAATTTCACAAAAATATCAACTTACCGCATCACTCTCCTCTTGGACAAATCTCGGATCTTGAAAATGCCCTGCAGTTGTTGCCATAAAAGTGTCGCCAGGTTTAGGAGATCTTGGACTCAATCCAACTGCGCCTTCTAATAGTTCATCAGGCGAACCAGCAGCTCCACGAAGAAGTAATAAGCTTTCTATTCCACTCGCTGCTGCTGATGTGACAGCTTCATCGGATTCTTGCATGGATGGGCGGTCCAAAATATCGAAATCAAGGTCGCCATCGGAAGCAGAGCTCAAAACCGCTTCTGCGACAGCTCTCTTTAAGGCAGACTCCGCCTCCTCTCGTTCCAGCAATAATCTCGCAATTCTTCCGTCCTCTTCAGCCCTAAAATAGAAACGAGCGTAAATATGAAAACTAAAATATCTTCCAAGAATGTAAAAATTAATACAAAATTTTGAAAATGTGATATGAGAGACACTTACTGTTGTTGAAGAAGATTGAGTTGCTTGAATCGCATTTCAAGGGCCTCCTGCTCCTCTCTCCGTTGTTCCTCTCGGGCCTTTGGGACGTCCTCCCTGACAGTAGCATTCCGTGTTCGATTTCCACAATAGTGCTGAGAAACTACAACAAAGCAAAATAAATAAGACAAAGGCTATTTTATTATCATGTCGGATAAAACATAATATACTTTGCCAGCCAAAACTTACTTTCTTCATCTTGAAGTCTGTGTGCGAGTGCTTCGTCTTCATGAAGGGCCCATTGACGTCTTACTAAAAACAAGCCATGTAAATTAAATTTTGTACGGTTTCACCCAAAATCACTTCATTTAATAGACTACACCATGAAGGAAAATCATGTCCACTTTAAATAAGCCAAAGTCAAGTGCTAGCTTATCTCACGTTACAAGCGTTACTGGGCTTATGAAAACAAGTGGTATTTGCGTTAAATAAATACATTCTTCTGCCTAGCCGTTCATGTGTAGCAGGTAACAAATCAAAGTCAAATGCTCACAAAGTAAAACTAAAGCAAAGAACAAATGAAATGAAGGTCGTGAAATTCCTCTCCCGGTGGAATTTAGAAAATACAGAATTATAAGCACCCCGTCCTTACGGCAACTGTGTATGCACTTGGAATTGTCTGCATTTGCATGTAATATGCTGTAGCCCTTGACCTTCAGAATAACTTTCGAGAAGGTTCTACCCAGAAATTCCTTAACCGCTAGACATAAAAATACATGGGCCAAATGCACCTTAATGATTTGTCATGAATGCGTCACGGATTCATCATATTATATAACAAAGTGCTTTCGGTCGATGAATTTCTAGCGGCTAAACGGTTAGACTTATCGGGGAAGAACCTTCACAGAAGTTGTTCAGCAGGTGAAGGACAAGAATATATAAAAAATGCAGACGAATTCAACGGTACATGTGATCTTTGCAGATTCCTACTATTCAGATTTTTCAGATATTTACTATTTAAAAAGGGGTGACACATTCCCTGATTTGATTTGTTGCCTGCGACATGAACATAAAATATGCGTTATTGTAAAATGAGTTCAATTTTACTCCACATTACACAATAAACTAAACCAAACCACTACGACCACGACAAGTATGTATGTTATTATTATCTCAATATCAAACTCTCTACTGTGAATGTAATGTAATGGTACATCTACCATGTACGTACTTGCATTTACGCGACCGGAAGGCAGCGAAGACTCAACAGGAAGACCGTCCTCGTTTTGCATCATTGATCATGCTGTTGTTTTGTAAATGTAAAAGTCTACCAACTAAACATTATAAACTCAACTAACGCCAGGCAGACATGTGTCATTTCACGTTATGTTCACCATACTGTTCCCACTTGGTATCAAAATTATTCACATC
>JAQGCA010004313.1:0-10482 GCA_034698945.1 Protaphorura quadriocellata
TGTTCTGTTAGTGTAAAACGGTCCTTATGAACGCACGTATATGTCAGCAGAGAGGAGCGGACCACGGACAGACGGACGGACAAGGTGATCACATAAGCCCGCAAACGGGCTAAAAACTTAACTCCATAGGTATGAATGTAGGTGCCAATTAAGAGACCCTTTACTTATGTATGAATGCATTAGGGACACCAAGGCCAGATTAAGTCAACGCCACTCACTCCAGGTATCACATTTCGGTAATAAAGTTGAAACAGATCGACCAAGAAGAGATATGCGGATATTTCCATCAGGATAATCAATCAGGAAGTCCGCAATGGCAGAAAAAAATGAAATGAAAAAAAAAAATGTAAGTTCCGTGACATGAAATAATTTCCCTAATGTCACAAACGTAAAAATAATTTGCTTAAGATTTCTAAGAAAAATTCTACAGAATTGAAAGCAGAATCACAACGAGACTCAAAATGTTGAATCGTTCAAAAAACAATCACTCGAGAAACCCGAGACATACTTCAACGATCTAATATAAAAACCGTGTGTGGAAAGCATTCCAACATTATAGAATTCACAATTGTCAAATAATTAAGACAATTCAAGGACTGAGCAGGCATTACATTATAAGTGAGCATGAATTCTGAAGGTAATTAGGTACTTCAGTGAAACTTCAAACATGCTAGGCGGGCCTAAGACAAATCACCAAAATATTACGAAGCAAATCACCATTAACGTGTTCGACGTAGTAAATGGTATATTTCTTACACTTAATTCGAGTGGAGAAAGATAAAAGCCATAGCGCATAGGGATGAAGAATGTAATTTCTCTGATTAATTTTACGTATGCTTAACTTGCATGATTGGTAAAATATAACATGACCAGATTTAATTTCATCATTCCACATTTTGAGTCGTTACTTAGAATTAATGCGTTTGGAAATAATCTGCCAAATTGCGAGTGCTCTGAGCATATATTTACTCGGTCGGGTCGGTAGGAAAGCTGTTAATTTGTCGAATTTGGGGTCCTACTCTCAGGTGTATGTAGTGATAGTGATGAATTTGGCATTGAAATTATTAAAATGCCCAGTTCTGTTTGTTGTCAACTTGAAAATTGTCTTTGCAACACAAGACTTCAGACACCTAACTGTGTTTGAGAACAAACGTAAAGAAAGTTATCTAGAACCAAAAACCAAAATTTCCGAAAGGAGTAAAGTTAGAACCAAACGCGCAAAAACTCTGAATTTGTGAAAGTTAGAACCAAAACCATTCTTTCCAAAAAGTGGGAAAGTTAGAACCAAAAAAAGGGAACGTTAGAATCAAGTTTGGAAATGCACTACGCTGACTAAAAGTTAAGTAACAAATTTAATTTGACGAATCTAATGACATCTATGACACATTTATTTTCCATATAGCGGCACGTAGAACATTTACCTTTAGGTAGATGAATAACCAGTTTGTTACGTAAATACATTCCAAATTGTAATTTTCGACCATGGACACATTAAGGAGGTAAATATAATATTATAGTATTATTTTAGCTTACCGCACCGCAGTTCTCAATATCTTTCAATGTTCAAAATCAATAGTTGGCGGATGACGAGGTAATATTGTGTAGTTGCTTCGCCGCAGGTTTCTTCTGATATTTTAGAAGAGACAATTTTAACGAAATTGTGAAATTTTCTGGGCATTTTGAAAACAATTATTGCAAAATGAGCTGTACAAATAGTAAGGGCGGCAGAGCGCTGGTCATGAGGCTGGATTCTAACGCGGGTGCCAATGCCAAATAGAGCGCGGGTCTACGAACTGAGCGTTTATGCGGTACCTTCCTATTGGGCATTTTGGATTGAGTCGCTATTTGTACAGCTCATTTTGCGATTTCCGTTTTCAAAATGTCCGGAAAATGTAGATATTTCACAATTTCATTAAAATTGGCTCTTCTAAAATATGCAGAAGAAACCTATGCGGCGAAGGACTGGGATTAAATACATGTTACCAAGTCATCCGTCAACTTTACGAGGCTGAAAGATATTCAGAACTGCGGTACGCGAAAATAATGCTTCAAAAATGACGATTTGGAATGAATTTACGTAACAAACTGGTTATTCATCTAAATTTGCACTACCTAAATGCAAACGTACTACGTGCCGCTAAAAAATATTCTTGTACAAAAAATGGCAAGTGGGAAAAACCAGGGGAAGGTCCAGGGTAAATAAAACCAATTTATTTAGAAGCCGTGAATTTTGAATATTTATTAGAACGCGGGTCCGAATACAACGCTGTTCCCAAATGCAGCGCGTCTCTCGAGGCATTCTTTTTAAATACAAGAGCCGGGCTCGAATCAGGGTTTTTATGTGCGACAGCGCAATATGTGAATATATCGATAAAATAAATTATATAACAGTACAAACTCAACGCTTTAATCAATTTCAAACTTTAAAAATTAATGAGATATTTGTTGACTTCTTGTTAATTTGAAATATATTCCTTTTCTAGCTCTCAATTGTTCATGAGTTCCAATTTCGACGATTCTTCCACGACTTAACACTGCGATGAAGTCCGCTGTTTGGATTGTTGACAGTCGATGTGCTATGATAATACACGTACGACCAGTTCTGGCGCGATCAAGTGCTTCTTGGACAATCTGTCAAAATTCAGTTGCCAAATATTATCATATTTTTATGTGTAAAGTTAAATTACTCCTATAGTAAACCACTGGAATTCAAACTCGTGCTTCATCAGCTAAACGAATTCTTGGCTTGTCGGCCTGAATTGATAACAACGAGGTGGTTTGTTCTAGATAAGTTATAGAGGCCCCATCAACCCGGATAATTACACCAAGATCTGTAAGAACCAAGTACCGTGCAAATACCAGCCGTAAGGAATTGGGAAGTGTGCTGACCAGGCATTGAACCCTCGACTTCTTGGCTTAAAGCCCGGCACTCACTACGCTGAGCCTCATCGCCTTTCCTATTATTTTTTTGGTTACTAGTTTGGCTCTTTGGCTTACCTTCTCAGACTCTGT
This sequence comes from Protaphorura quadriocellata, assembly GCA_034698945.1. Taxonomy (NCBI): domain Eukaryota; kingdom Metazoa; phylum Arthropoda; class Collembola; order Poduromorpha; family Onychiuridae; genus Protaphorura; species Protaphorura quadriocellata. The sequence continues at coordinate 3,013 of JAQGCA010004313.1, forward strand.
GTCAAGGGCTGAAGTGGCTTCATCCAAAAGTAATATTTTCGGGTCTCGAATCAGTGCCCTTGCGATTGCTATCCGCTGTTTCTGGCCACCTAAATAAATTCGATCACCCTTTTTGTAAAAATCTGACAGACGCGCTGATATCTAACCTTGGTAATAAATATATAAAAACAAAACCTGATAGCTGTGTCCCACGTTCACCAACGATTGTTTCATATCCCTAAACGTAATTAACAATCAATCAGCTTCGGGTCTGATCGAATTAGTAGAAAGAACGCACGTATGAGAATGAGGACTTACCTGGGGAAGCCCTACAATAAAATTATGAATATTGGCCGATCGTGCGGCTTCTATAATAAGATCCTCTGGAACATGTCCGCCACCTGACCCATAGCCATAGGCAATATTTTCACGAATCGTGCAATCGAATAGAACTGGCTCTTGTGTGACCAATCCCATATTTAATCGAAGATGTGAAACGTTCAATGAACGCACGTCGTAGCCATCAATCATCTGTACAAATCATGATTTTGAAATGCAATATCTTTTAAACAGACAACAATCCCTAGATATATTTGGGAGGCACCGAATATTCCGGTAACCAAAAATTCGGTAGGGTGGCCGAATAAAAATTGAATTTCTATGTGGACGGGCGAATACAAATTTTTCATATTTGAATCTATTCGGACAATCCAATATTGTGCAAATCTCTTAATAGTTTTTTGATATCTTACGACTTGGCCACCGGTAATATCATAAAATCTTTCCAGCAAAGAAACTACTGTTGATTTTCCACATCCAGAAGGTCCAACGAGGGCCAATGTTCTCCCGGGAGGAAGATCAAACGATAAACCCTTCAAAACCGGATATTCCGGTCGGTTCGGATACCGGAAATGGACTTCGTTGAATGTAATTCTTCCTTCAAATTCCGGTCTTAATCCTTCTGGACCGAATGGATCAATGGATGATTTAGTCTCGATAAGATTAAATATTAATCCAGCCGCCAAATTCGCTTTTGTATGGTCCGGAATGAATGAGGTGGCCACTCTATATATTATGGTTCGACAGAATTATTAATTTAATAATTAAAATGTCAATCTCTCTCGCTTGTCAACTGCTTACCCAATGGAGATAGCAGTGAAGGCGATGCAAAAAAATACTCTGAAATATTCACATCAAAATTTCTGTATTAAAATCGGTCTAAAATATTTAAAGCTCCGATCCGATCGAATTGGATATTTAGTCGATCGTCAAAATTAAATATCAGTTGGAGCGGACAGCCATTACGACCGGAACCTATTATTTATACTAGTTTGGCGTTCCTTTGTTTTGTATACCTGAAAACATCTATGGGAGCCATCGCGTCCATTTTGATCAAGTATCCGCCATAGTAGAATGCTCCAGCATAAATAAAGAACATTACTGCTTCCGAAAATGCAAAAGCGGAACCATAAACGATGCCTTGCTTTTGTGACTCACTGCATGGTAAATATTTTAAACAATTATAAGCAAAATCTCATGAGTATTTAGTAAATGTGAGAGTTACATGTAAGCTGGTAAGAGGAAATCCAAATATTTTTGAAAAAATAATTTTTCTTGTGAAATAGACTGCACTGTCCGAATATTCTGAATGGCTTCAAGCGCAATCTAGAGATTCAAAACGACAAAATATGAAGATTTCACCAATATTTTTTTAGTATTATTTCAAAAAAAGTACCCTTCCGGCATCTTCCATTATGAGTGCGTCTTTCTTCTGTCCTCCTATTAGTAATAAAATTCTTTAAATTTATTTTATAAAAATGTAATTAATATATTTATTCTTTACCTTTCTGAGTTTGCATTTGAATAAAACTAGAAACGACCATGAGTGGAAATCCTGCCAAAAATGCCAATGCCAACTGCCATCCGATAAAAAACGCAAGTCCGACTCCAACCAATACCGTAATCTGCAAAAGTGAAAATCATGTACTATTATTACCTATCCGTCTTCCATCCAACACCACAACTTCTATAGTGTAAAATGTGAAAATCGATAACTTACAATTGACGCTATAACTACCGCAACGCGATGACCGGAAGCCTGAAATGTATTTCAAAAAAGGTACAGCAACTGCTAAAGTTACGCCCCGAAGTCTAAGTATGAGCTAGCTAGCATTAAACATTAAATGGAATTGAATATTTATAGCTGTTCTCTTGTTTGTTTCTAGTGAGCAGATTTTGAAAATTCAGTTTCAAACATTTTTTTAAGTACAATTTTTAAACATTTGTCCTAACTTTTTTCGGAATCAAAATCTTGAAACATCGCTTCCCCCGATAGTTCAAAATACTTTGGTGACCAGATTTTAAGTAATTCTGACTCAAAATTAAGTTGCCAAAAAAAACTTACAGCCTTAACCATTGGAGCGTCTCGAGCTAGTCGAGTGGAAATTCTTCCTGCTGAATTCTTCTCGTCGTCAAACCAACCAATTGGTTGACGAACGGCTCCAATAAAAGATTGAGTCCTCAATTTCATTGTCAGATATTCCCCAGCCGCTGCGACGAAAAGTGTCTGAAAAAAGTGACACAAGGTCAAACATTTCTTGGTAATTTGTTAAGACGTGTTCTGAGTAGTTACCCTTAACCAGAATCCAAATCCAGTTGTTACAGCCAAAACTACAAACATGATCGCCCAGAAAACGGCAGCTTCCTGCAGAGCTTCTCCAGTCAGAGTGAAGCTCTTGGGAAAAATGAATTTTAATTTTTTTTGTAAAATCAGCCAAAATATTTATATCGTAATACCGTGAATGGCCTATTAGAAACTTAAAAACCAGTATAAATCTACGGGCACAAAATGGAGTCCACAGGTGACAGGATGGGTTCAATGGTTGTTCCATAAGAATAAGACTAAGTTGTTTGCTCTATCCAAGTTCTCACTTAAGAAGTAGATCACGAGGGGTCAATTTTAAATTGAAATCCGGGGTTAAAGGGTCACTTGCCGTAACTGCAACAATATACTTACCCCATACATTTCTGCATAGAACAGAGCGAAAACTGGTAAGGCGGCTCCCGTAATAATACAACCAATAAAACCAAGAAGAAGCAAATGCCACTCTGATGCATTCACTCTTAGAATTTTTAATAGTCCTGGATATTTCACATTCAATTCTTTTGCTTCTTTCATGATTCGAGTTTTGTCAGGATCAGCAATAATCAGCGTCCTTTGTTTTAGTCTCGCACCTCTGGTCCGTCGTCTTTTCCTTTTCTCTACTTCGTAGTCAAACTCATGGGCGGACTCTTCACTATTGGTAAAAATTATGAAACGTTATTAATTGGTAAAAAATGTAAGGCAACAAATGTCAAAATCAGATCGATCTTCTCTCAAATCGTGGCGGAATTGAAAAAATTCCTTTCGAAACCGAAATTCCTTCTACTTATAAGTCTGGATAATTTTTGAAAAGAACACTGCGTACAAAAGGAAGGCCCGTCGACTTGAATTTTCGACACTTTATAGACACTGACAACTTTTGTGAAGGTTCTACCCCGGGAAGTATACCAATTAGGGTCACTATATATGTCCGGACCAAATACACATTACCGGGTCGAGGTCTTATGGATCAGAGACTCATTTCTGACATCACAGAGTGTTGTCGGGTCATGTACTTCTGAGGACAAAATGGTTAGACTTTTTAAAGGTAGATCCTCCGCAAAAGTTGAGCAGGAGGTCAACCGCTACAACATATCAAAAATGCATTAAGATCCAACGGCCTACTTCCTGCCATGCTCTCAATTGGTCCCCACGTAAACCAATAAATCCCTTACGCCGTAGATTCTGCTGATGCTTCGTCTCCGTCCATATCATCCACAGTACTTTTGACCATCTGCGCAGTCACCAAGTCAAAATATAATCCTTCCTTGGCCATTAATTGAGAATGTGTACCAAATTCCGCAATAACGCCGTCCTACAATTAAAGGGATAATTAGAGCCTATTTCTGGTTGCTCATCCTTAATTTATCTAAGGCTTACTTTAAGGGCGTAAATAACATCGGCATCTTTAATTGTAGACAAACGGTGGGCCACAATTATCGTGGTGCGTCCCTGCCTTGCTTTATCCAGAGCAGCTTGAACAATCCCTTCGGACTTGGAGTCCAATGCAGATGTGGCTTCATCTAGGAGTAAAATCCGGGGGTCTCGGACCAAAGCCCGGGCAATCGCGATTCTCTGTTTTTGGCCACCTGGTAAGATTTTCGTCAATAATTTCAGTTTTATACCGTTGTCATTATTCGACCGAGAAAACTTGAAGTAAAGGTAAAAGTTAATGTTACAGTCATTTAAAAAAAATACTGAGTGTCTTCCGACTGAACCTGATACATGTGTGTAACACACGGAGTAATTTCCGCCGTTACCGCCCCCGCCTCGATAGTTACGGTCCTCACGAAAATTAAGAAAATTGAAGATCCCAATAATATTTCTTGTCCAGGATTAGGCCAACCCTTTACTAATCATGTTATAGTCATTTAAATCTATTCAGTTCAAATTCGCGATTTATTAGCAGAACGAATTCTTGGCTCGTAAGCTTGAATCAGCATCAACGAGGTAACTCTTCTCTAGAGAATTTACTCTGGAAGTCTTTTCGATCCAGACCATTGAACCAAAATTTCTGGGGTCAACCCAGCCGTACAAGGAACTGGCTAGTCTACCGAGCATGAATAGAACCCAGGAGATGACAGGTCAAATCCCAGGCACTCACTACGATGATTTTTCCCGGCTTCTTAGAAAATGTATTTCAGAGTTGAATCTAATGACCAACCTGAGAGTTGAGCTCCCCTTTCTCCAACGAGGGTCTCATAGCCCTTTTGAAAAATTAAAAGTTAAGTCAATTACTAATAATCGTAATGATTGATGATAATGGATTTATAATTCGTTCTAACTTGAGGAAGTGAATTGATGAAGTCATGTGCATTGGCCATCCTGGCTGCTGTCACGACTTCATCTGGTGTAACGTAGTCCCTTCCGTAGCTGATATTTTCATAAATCGATGTGCCAAACAGAACAGGTTCTTGGGAGACAACGCCAATATGGTGACGAAGCCAAGCCAAATTCAAACTTTTGATATCAATTCCGTCCAATAGGATTGCACCAAGGTCCGGGTCGTAGAACCGCTGAATTAGACTAACTATCGTACTCTTTCCGGAACCGCTTCAAAATTAAATACAAGTACGGATTTAATATACGGATTTGAAAATGTCTCATTACTTTGTATTGTAGTATACAGTGTGGTTCATAACCCTTACCTGGATCCGACAATTGCAATTGTTTTCCCACTTTCAATTTCAATATCAAATTTTCGTAAAATCTGAAAATTTCAAAGGGTTGTATTTAACGATACCCCAAATATACTTAGTTTTGTCCCCAAATAGTATGGCCCCTTCTTACTTTCGCCCCAACGATTATTTTTTAGTCCCCAAAAAAGTATTGAATCCAATTAAATGCTTTTAGTCCCCAAAAGTTATTGGTTCGAATTAAAAGCCTTAGAACCAAAATAATACTTAAATATGCCTCATAATTTTTAACAAGTTTTGCATGAATTTGTACGCTGTAAGACCGGAAGCGAAGTCTATCCCAATCGGTCAGAAGTGTAAGCGGGGTAGACCGGCTCTTGTTGACACACTAAGCTGGACCGCTGTTTTTGTCTTCCCAAGGTTTTTCTCTAAAAGGCGGACCAATGTTCATATTTTAATTACAAATATGGAATAAACATGTAAAAAATAATTAAATATCTTTTAAGTATCATTTGGGATCTAAAGCATTTAATTGGATTCAATAACTTTTAGAGACTAATAGCACTTAATTTGATTCAATACTTTTTTGGGGACTAAAGAATAATCGTTGGCATACATTCTGACCCTACTCCTATCCAGCAGGGTCTTCGACCCTGCTGGATTGCAGGGTGTTCTTCCTTTTTTTGTTATTGTAATTTTATTGTTTTTTTTTGTGTTTATATTTGACATCTCTCATGGTCTACAGGACTCTGGACTATGACTATATTTTATGTGAAATAAAATCGTGTTGTGTAAGGTCTTCAGGGCCGTATTCTACAGAAATGAGACCCTGCAAGGTATTCAGCCGTGCCTTCGGCACGGCTGAATACCTTGCAGGGTCTTCGGCCCCTTCTCCCCCCAGGGTCAGAATGTATGATCGTTGGGGCGAAAGTAAGAAGGGGCCATATCAATATTATTTGGGGACCAAACTAAGTATATTTGGGGTACCAAAAATAATATCCAAATTCAAATATTAATTGTTAATGTTATAGAGAGATCTTGAAATTTTTATGTTGATATAATTTATCTTACCGAGACTTCAGGTCTTGTTGGATATGTAAAATATATATTTTTAAATTCAATTTTTCCTGTCACGCCATCTGGCATCATTCCCCTCTTGCTATAAGGGTCAATTTTTGGACGAGAATCAATCACTTCAAATACAACAGAACCAGAACCTTGCGCCACACCAATAATTGCGGTAAAAGGTATCGCATTCCCTAAGGAAAATGCGCCAACGAGAGCACTGAAAAATACCTGCCATAAAGGAGTTCAATCTGTTATACCGATATTATTAGGTAGTTTACGTCGCACTCGCTTTATATCAAACTCGGATAATTCGACAAAAATCGATTCCATTCTAAATACCGGTTCGATGTCAGGAAATACATTTTCATTCGGAACCCAAATCAAAAATTACATCGATGTCTGATAAAGGAAAGACCGATATATAGAGTGCGCAATAAACAGATCATTTATCATATGTACATACGTATGCCGTAAATGACAGATTAGAAGCCGGCCAGCCGGGTGTCGAAAGTCAAGTATGACCTCAAGCACGAGGACAGTTAATCCAATAATAGAAGCCCGGATTTCTAATCGGTCATTTTCGGTAACTTATTTTTCCCGAATACCGTGAATATGTCTCCAGGCGTCACTAAATTTTCGGATAATAATTGGCACCCATACCAAAAAGCCAAGCCGTAAGATCCATACATGATCACAAATGACAGTCCAAGTCCAATGGCCAGAACGTGATATTTTCTAATCGCCAATCGTAGCCCATCCATTAAAGCTGACTCATACCTACAATATATTTGCTAATCAGACGTGGATTCGGAACTACGCTTGAAACCATTATGTTCTACAAATTATTGGCCCTCATTGCCTGAACTTGGTGGCTCCAATCTAGATAAGTGGCTCTAATTGAACGAGGATCAGTTGAGAAAATTGTGCCTTGTGCGAACACCCACACATTCACATAATGAGGGACCCGAATGTGAGATGACAAGAATAGAACCCATGACCTCATGGAATTAAGCGGACATTCACTAAACTTCACTAGTCCGCTGTTTTTTTTTTTTTGGAAGCATTTGTTTTAAGGCGAAGCAAGTGATTTTCGCGCTATGAACCTGAGAAAAGTATGGCTAACTGACGAGACAGATAGGGTTAGCT
>JAQGCA010004314.1:0-10482 GCA_034698945.1 Protaphorura quadriocellata
TTCTAGTATAGTTCCAGGAACTGGAACTGGAACTGAAATTAGGAACTCAGTTCCATGTGGAACTGAAACAACACTACACTGGAGGAAGGTCAGCTATAATTTGTGAAGAATCTTCTTCCAGAAGTTTGTAGAGCGTAACATACACATTATCAATCTTGTCTTGTGCATATTTACTGAGAGTTGCCTGATTGAGAGCATTTTTATCTTTAACTTCTTTGAAATGGTCAATTTGTCCTCGCATGCATCTTTCTGAAGTTCATCAAACAAATTCCGGATTTCATGAGATTGTTGATAAAGAATGCCTGTATTTTAAAGCTGGTCAAACGATTCTCAGCTACGGCGATGTTAAATACATTATCTATTATGCTCAAATAGTCAGTCTTAGATTTCCAAAGATCCTGCCAAACAACTGTAATCAGACAAAAATATTTATTAAGTTAAACTCGGACAGCGCGCCCCAATTTGGTAAGGTCCGGTAAATTAACACAAAAACCTCTAATTTGTGTAAATAATTACTATTAATAAATTGATACTTACTTGAGAAGCAACCAGCAGCAAAAATTATGGCGGAACTGAGAAAGATAAATTGAATCTTCATTACAATCGTGAAGTTTGGCGTGCAGTCTGTTACCGTCCCGGGATTTGAAATAAATGAAACTAATACATTTTTGACAGTTGAACAGACGCATACGACCAGCAAATTTATAATTCACTCATTTGTATTTATTCATGAGTTCATTGCTTTGATGATTGTATCATTCATGGAAATTGCTGTCCTCAAATACGACTATTTAATTTAGATGAGTCAATCCGGAACACTCGCACCAATGTGGAGCAAATTATATGCCTTATTCTACAATATTTTCCCTGTTCGTGGCAAATGTGTGTATTAACTGTGTTACAGATAATAAAAAAGAAGACACCATGTCTTCTTTTTTATTTCGACAGTTGCCAATGATTTTCCTTTCTTAACCGTGCGAGCTAGAAACTTGAAAATTGGAACGTATACAGCTCTAATATTACTCTTCATGAAAAAAAATTGGACGGGCGGACGGTTTCTGGACGGTTTCTAAGAAATACAGTTGCCAAGGGGTTGAAAAAACATGGAATTGCGGTATCTCGCAGTACAGTGACCATTATACTCATCTCTGTCGGATTTCGTCAAAAAAACGAAAATATGCTACTCCCACCCCGCGCTGTGCAGCAAAAACCTCATCGACGTCACGTATAAAACAAGCATAAAGTGAAGCTTTTGAAAAGATTCATAGTTGTCGATGCTATGAAGGGTCGTGGAGTCATTCTTCTCATCAAAATGACCCGAAATGTAAAAATTAGCTCGGAACACTTCATTCAGCACTTATTGAAGACAATTTTGGGGAGAAAAGTCGCAAAAATATATCCGGAAGAAATCGTCAAAGTTATTTTTCACCATGACGCAGATTCGTCGCGCCCATCCTGGAATATCACCCCTTGTGCTAAAGACTTGGGGTCAAAACTCAGATTGACCATCATTCCCAATGCAGAGATCCCAGTCAAGAGCAATGACGTCAATCTCACGGATTTTTTTGGATTCGGTTTCCCAAAATAGAAGCTCATGTACGGACAGGGATCCGGAAACTTTTTTAATCCTGAAATCTACTTCAAGAACCAATTTCTTCGGCATTTTCATAATTTTTGAAAACTACAATTTTTTTTCATGAAGAGTGTTAGGGCTGTATACGTTCCAAATTTCAAGTTTTTAGGTCGCGCGGTTAAGAAAGGAAAATCATTGGCAACTGTCGAAATGTATCATCACAACCAGCATGGAACATCCGTGATAAGGGTAATCTTATGCAAATAGAAATGGAAATGTCCCAAATTGATTGATTCAGCGGGTTCAGTCACCCTGGTAATCAGTACAAATAAATCATCTCAAATTGATTCCACCGAGTACCCAATTACGACGTTAGACTCGAAGTATAGGTTCCCTAATGTCCAACTACCTTAGACAAACCCAGTCACCCGACGTCCATTTATAATGTTCGATGCATGAAAAATTCTCAATTTAATAAATCCTCCATTGAAAATCTATCAAAGATGACGAACTGGCGGTTGGTCTCGCTTGTCAGTACTTTATTGTCCGAACCAACTTGTCTTCGAACAATCTTTTAAGTGTCCCAATTGTTTCTTCGTTTCCGGGTAGATTTGGCCATATTATATTTCACTTACATAATTTCTGAAATACACACATGAAATGACGGCTGATGGTGAGTTTGTTATATACTTAATTCAAATCAAAATGAAGTGTGGCTAACAAACCTCCGAAAAATTAATTTACTCTCTCAAAGATTTTCATAAAAATATAAGAATCAAGAGTCTACCAATAAAATCAAAGTATTCCGTGCCTGTCTTTCTGTCGCATCATCATTTGTCTCATTATACTCCCATCTTAGCAATGAAAGCGAAATGAGCATAAATGAAATCACCTGGTTCCCCCTCGAACAGTGATTATGAATGAATGAAGAATTTATTTGATATGGCCAGAGGCCCATTCAAAGGTTTTTGGTGTTGATACTAGGCAGTGCGAGTCTTGTGGGAATAAGGAAAAAACAAGAAAAACCCATCCCTCTCTTTCAAATTGGAGAGAAGTGATTACTCACAAGATTGCCATTTCCGGATAAACAATGTATAACAATTTTTCAAAGTGAACACAGTAAAAAAATAGAGCCAATTCAAAAAAAAAATTAAAGGTCCTGAGTTTCCTCAGTAAAAACACAGCCAAATCTGATGCTGAAATAATTTGATCAACCCCTCGGTGTCAATTTCAAACGGTTTTTATTTGCGACGCGTATCGATAATTCTTCTTCAGGCTCAATAAAAACCAAAAACTACTTGTCGTGTTTTTTCTTTTTGATTTGAATATCGTTGATCCTCACACACTTACGTAGTTTAAAGTCAGACAATTTAATATTTTATTCGTACAATGATTGGTACGACTATTGAGTAGTGAACCTTTCAGTTCTCTGACTTGAAATAACCCGTCCGAACGGTGATTATAAAATTGAATGTATTCGTGTTTTCTCAATATATTATTTGGGCTCAGATACGTCAATTGACATTTAATCATAATGAACAACTCATTATCTGCCTCAAGTTAGTTACACATAGTTAATAGCATTAATGTCTTTGTTACATTAGTGTATATCCATTGTAGCCTTTATTATAAGTGAAAAAACAAATGATTAGACTGACATTAGTCACCGTGCATATAATTCAATTGGATTTTCCTAAACACTCATCAACAGTTACAAGTGTGCAATTCCGATTTTTCATGAATATAATTGCGGCTTGAGCCAGAGTTCCACCTCCGAGTAAAGGGTCATGATGTAAAGCTATGAACGATGTGTTGTGGAGCTTGAGTTGGCAGTGCCTTCAATGTATCCTTCGATCCCTGCGTCTGTGTCACCTGGATGACTCCAATCCAATGTATTGATGTTCCACATAATAATTTCATGGCCAAACTCTCCATAAACAATGTCGACAAGAGTGTCATTATATGCCCCGTAAGGTGGACGCATGATAGTTGTATTTATTCCAGTGATTTCATACACTTTGTTTGCCACGGATTTGACCTCCGTTCGAATTTCGGGAGCGTGCTTCCAAGGGTCCGGTAAATATTTGTGGCTCCAAGTGTGTACTCCGATTTGGTGACCCTGGGTATTTTAAAGGTCAGTTCTACTACTACTATATACTCAATTCAGTTTGACAACTTCCCGATTATTATGTAAGGTGTGCTATCCAAAAAATTAAATTGAAAATGACGTACTTCGGCTACAATTCTCTTCAACAGATTTTGTGATCCAGGCTCGTTAAGATCTCCAAAAGTCTGGCCACACGAAGAATGTAGCTTTCACATTATTCAACTTCAGAACATCCTAAATGACGTCAGTTCAACCGACAGATGGACCATCGTCTGAAAAACCCAAATTGGATGTCACAAAGCCAAGGTTTAAATTAAACTGCCTTCGGATTTAATTCGTAAAATTTACCAAACGTTAGAGCAAACAAACCAGATTTTGTAGTTTGTGTGAACATGTCCTTCCTGCTTTGACCCCATGGATGCGCCTACGACTATTAAATATAAGATATTTAATTATCGTTACATATTTCAATATTTAATTAGAATTCTTTCAAATACCAAGTCCGACGGCAACTTTTGAGCCACCCTGTATAAATCAATAAATGAAATAAGAAAGGTTATGCTTAAAATCATGTACAATTTCTAAGAGTGCAATCTACAGTATAACAACATGAAATTGAAACTGACTTCAGAAGCAAATTTATATGTAGTTGGAGTGTTATGAAAAAAAAATTCGGACGAATAAAAAATAAATGTTACACCATCGTACAGAGGGTCCCGACAATTTATAAAGGACAGTAGAATCTGATCATAGCGCAAAGAGTTGTGACGCCAAAAATTTGAAACCCGGTACAATTGTTCATGCTGCGATTTTGAATAGATCAGATTTTTTCATCGTATTCGGAATTTTTCCAGAGTTTTCATTTATTTCAAACTTATCTCACAGGGGTCAAATAAAATCCGAAGCTATTGTGTCCAAAGGTACGATGCCCAGGATGATCAGACATGTTGGAAATTGTTGAAACTCGAAATTGTTCGGACTATTTTCACCAAAAATAACCCGTCCGAACCAAAAACGCAAAATAAGGGCAAATTCTTTTATTCGGAAAATTCGCATTATGACTGGCATGTAGAATCTACAGAGCAGAAATAAAATTAGCCGGAAGTTGAAAGCGGTGCAGCCGACTGTCTGGAAGGTCATCCAGAGGGATTTGGGCAAAAAAGTTAAAAGGAAACCCTTAGCCCATGACCTCAATTTCATACGCTTGGCCATTCGGGCGGGAAATTGTAGAAACACTACTAAGATCATATGGCGAGTCAAAACTCCTATTTCTTCGTGGCCCTGGACGTGTCATCGCTTATTCTGTCGGACTGTACCCTGAGATGACTAATTTTTGTATCCCAAAGCTGGATAATCTGAGCATGAATAGGTCTGTCGGATATATTGAAAGTTTGTCAACCAGCTCGAAGCGGTCGCTCCAATCTTGAGTTTAAGTGGCTTTCCACTTTTCATTTCCCCACCAAAATTCTAAATTAGTGCAGTTCACTCTATTAACGATGTGATAACGTCATTACTTGAAAAAAATGTCGCTGAGATTTACCCCGGGGTGACCCATGAAATTTTTATTCACCATATTGCTGTGCCACACAAATATTTCAGAACAACACCGCGTATACGGCCGAATTAAAAGTTAAAACCGGAATAAGTAGTACCCGGAGGGGATAAGACCTCTGCCAGTACATGAAAAAAAATTCCATCGAATATTTTCGTTTTTGCTTATTGAAACAGATGTTTAAAGCCAAGACATTGACGTGCTTGAATAGCGTTTGGAAACTGTCTTTTGAGGAACGATATGCGGTTTCCCCAGGAAGGGGGAAAACGTTTACAAATCATGGAAACGGAGATTACGTCTAGTTCGAGAGAAGGCCGGAGCACATACTGATCAAAGAAAAAAATTCATTTTCAAAAATTGTAATTGATACTAAAAAAATAAAGTGTCCTTTATAAATCGTCGGGACCCTCTGTAGTCAACGTGTACTTTTCTTAAGGGTGCACGTTGACATGTTATGAGATGTAAAATATTTAGTGTTTGACGTTGAGATAATAAAGGTAAAGGCTGCGAAGCGATTCATGTCATCAATTCAATCATGTGTACATGATCGACGCACATGATTGATATTTTGAGATTGATACCGGCCGGTATTATGTTGCCCCCTTCAGAAACAATGTCAGCCAGTGTAAATGTCACTCCTGTCAATCAATTCAATGCAGTCCAAAAATTTATGGCAAACATGGATTGACAGCAATGTCATTTTAACCTTATTGCAAATATCTCAAGTGCTCTCAGCAAGAAGTGAAGGCATATTTTATGGCATCATGTCATTAGTATTTTAGTTTACTAATGTGTGTGCCGCGAATTTTTTACAAATATTGAATTGTGTCAATACAACTTCAGTCGTATGGGATTTAATAATTTTTGTCAGTCCAATTGTCGAACATCATGGTGATTTCTAGAAATCTCTTAAATTTTTCGTTTTATTTGATTCTAAGTATTTTAATCTCACGAACAAACGGATTTCTCAGCATGCCACTGGAAGATATTTTTGTAATTGTAAGAAGTAATCACGAAGTTGCAGAATACGTTCATTATTTGACTTCACTAATTTATGAGTCTCCGCAACTCTTTAAATACAATTCACTCTGCGTCGCGGATTTGAAAGAATTTAAGGAAATTGATTTGAATTTGGGCACAAATTGCATACTCTTTTATTATGTTCTGGATGATTACGAGGACTTTCTTTTGACCCTCGAATTGGTGAGTGTTGTTGTTTTGCCGATGGACTAGCAACAGGTACGAACATATAATATTTAACTTTTTAAATAGATATTAGCACATCAAAGGCGTTACCGGGTAGTTGGGATGTCTAAATTCGTCATTAGATTACATCTGGAAGAGGACGATGAAATTGATATGAATACATTACCAATGATTCTTCGAGATAAACTAAAAAATCTGAACTTCTTTCAAGATAATCCTCTGCTTCTCCAAGTTAGGACACCTAGAGATGAGTATTGTTTAGCAGCTTACAGGTAAACAAAACAGTCCCATTGCTGTCTATTTTCTTAATATTTCGTGTATTTTAGAAGTTAACTGGGTTTATAGATTTGGGCGACAAAATTTGGCCGGTGAGGACCTTAGACCTTAAGGAAATTTAAAATATTCCCTTGAAATCCCGGAATCACTTGAATTGTGCTAATTATGTAGTATTCGCTCACTGTCAATTTTGTCGCACGTTAGGTAACGTCGATACTTTTAAGGATACGAAACTAAATTAGAAGACGTGCATGTTAGTTTTCCAAAAATCTACGTCCTGTGCGATATTGCGTATCATTTCGGGCAAACATATACGAATCAACATGTATACTGTAAATCACACAGATCCACTAAATTCATAGTGTATGTATTCAACGGATAATATTTTAGCTAACACGTCTGTATGAAATCCAGCTTGCCGAGCTATGACGCAAACACTAATTCTGATATTTGATAGAATCGACAACTTGGAATCCGCATTTATGGTGAAAGAATTGTTTAGAGATTTGACCGAAGGCAGTTGCTTCTCGAGCTCACACACTGTTGAAGGACTCGTTAATGCAAAGATAAGTCGAGACTTCGGAGGAGCTAACTTCGTTGTTCAAGCTGTGGTACTAGGAATGAAAATTGCAATTTAAGTCGGTTTCTAATTTATGGATAGTTAATATATAAAAAAATGTATTTCCACATGTACCAACTAGAATAACTCAGATTCGGACTACGACGTCACAGTAGGTTGGAGAAATAATCGACCGATATTTGTAAGTGGATTCAGCGTGGAAGTCTTGGCAGGGATGATATTTATTTTGAATTTTACGTGAGTTTTAAAGTATGACAACTGTAAAACTCTAAAAAAAGAATTAGCGGTTCTGTATATTTACTTGAAGAGGCCACGATGATCGCCTGAAAACCTGACGAGCTATCGGTTCAAGCGGTGGAGTCAGCCAAAATCGAGCGACCCTCGTGGTCTACATTTTGAGTAAACATACAATCAATGTGAGAATGATTGACCCCAAAATTTACAGAGTGCTTCTCCTTGACCTCCTGATCAACGCGAAGGATAGTTAGTTAATTCATTTATTTTGTTGCTGTCACGAGTTTCAGCTTAGGCTGTTGTCGACCCCACAACAACTAAACTTTACTAACAACGTTTCAATGGACATCTAAACTAAAATGCAAATGGGTCCTTAAGGCGCCCATTATTCTTTCTTGAGAACCAGCGTTGAGCATTTAACGGTCTACAACGGTTTTTTAAGATTCAATGTCCATTTTAATATTGTTTGAAGGTCAGAGTCCGTCTCTTCGCGAAGTTTGATATGTCAAAAGGACGTGCTGCACATTTTAGGCGTGCTGACATTTACTGACACCTTGCGGTGACCGCTGATTTTCACAGAACTGAGGATACAGTGTTCATGAGGTCAATGGGAAGGTCGGTACCAATTCGGAATCAATCGCTCTGAGCCATATTCCACTGTAACATTGGGGGCATGCTCTTCGTAGAACTCTCTGATGAAGTTTATCTGTAAAAATGATTTTTTTTTGTGTAAAGGACAACGGAGACAATTTCAGACTCCTGGGGCACTAAAGTTAACAACTATCCCGCAGCTTGGGATGGAAGCGTCGGAGATATGGCTGGTGGAAAAATCGACTTGGTCATAAGTTCAACTTATATCACTGGGGGGAGAAACAACATTGTCGACTTCAATATTGCAACCCACACTTTTTCGTACTCCTTATAATTCTGTATTTTGTTATTGTCTTCTGGCATGCAAATTGACCCTCACATGAACGTAATATAAATTTCAGAGTAAACGCATTCTTCCGAGAAGTCTGGATTTACAGATCCAAAACTTTTCCAATTTTATCTCCATTTCGTTCCAACTTGTGGGCAACTATTGGCCTATGGATTGGAGTGAACTTAATGGCTTATAAATTTTTGCGACGATTCCTCCGTTGGGAATGGAGAGCTGGCAAAGAGGACGGTCCTTTTCAAAATGGTCTTGCTCCTTGGGGTTTCACTAGTATTTGTCAGCAAGGTGTGCGCGTGTGCAGCTGTATTGCAACATTTCAGAATACAAATATTTTGAGAACGTATTTCAAAAAATATTTGTAGGAACAACAGATCCAGTCCATTACGCTTTAAGGACTTTGTATTATCTTCAACTTCTCGTTGCGTTGGTTCTGTCGGCCGCATTCTCTGGCACACTGACCGCATACTTATCAATCAGCAGGAGCCAGATAAGCAAATTGAGTGACCTACTGCAAGATGGATACCGACTACAATTTGGTATTGATCCAATCATCCAAGGATTTGCTAATGAGACTAACGACCCAAGCGTAAGGGGAGATTAGTAGGAATTTAGTGAATAATGAAATATATGTATAAGAAATACAGACTAATATGAAGAGCTTTGGACCTTGCCAGTAATCGTAATACCATATATTTTCAAGCGAAAGGTTTACGGACCTCTTGAGTTATAAGGACATCCTTATAATCGAAAGAACGAGTTGTTTGAGCTGTTCTAAAATCAAAAGAACTGAATGCCTTTAGAGATTAGACTGACAGCGATAGGCGAGGCTTCTGCATCTCGCAATTGAAAGAAAAGTTTCGGACTTTGCCGCTTATAATTGATTGAATTGTTATTGTTCCTTGGACTCGCCGACGCGCATTAAAATGAGAACTACTTGTACTCATTTCGTTCCATCGACCCAGAAAGATAATATTTTTTTCGTAATTTAAGTCATTGGCCATTTCCGGATCACATGGTAAAGGTGATTTTAAAGTTAAAGCTTATTGAGACTCAATAGCTAACTTCAATCTGATTCTGCTAAGGTCCTTGGCTTGCTTGCCTAATCTGTACGTATACTTTGAATTCCAGATTATGTCAAATAATACATTTTGAATTCGATTTGTTTCAGAATAATTACGATACGTCAGGAAAGGAAATATTGAGACGAAGTTGTATAATGGGTGACAAAATTAACCCATTCAGGGTGGAACGGATTTTAAAAGAAAATCTAGTTTTCGTCACCGACGACGGTACGGCGTTCAGGGCACTTGGGAAAGCCTACCTAGAGAACCCGTATGATGAATGTTTAATCAGATATTTTTCTATATTCGAGAATAAACAATTCCAAGGAACTTTTGTGAAGAAAAATTCCCGGCTGAGACGAGTTCTAGACTTGAGGTGAATATAACATGACTGAAACCTCAAAAGTATTTGGGTTACTAATTTTGTCTGCAAATTATGATTTCTAGTATATTGAAAATGATCGAGACTGGAAATGTGAATCGTTGGGGGAATCAATTCTTTCCAGAGCCACCACATTGTGAAGAAGATTATAATGCGTTGTTTTTTCCCGCAGAGTTGCGAGACCTGAATTTCGCGTATTTAGTATTAGGGTTTGGTCTAGTAATTTCATCTTTGTTCGGTTTGTATGAATTTTTTTTTACTAGTACTCTAGTGTATGTACCATAGAAGTAAATGTATGAACTTTTACGAGGAGTTGAGTTACACATTCACGTGTATTGTATTAGAAAGGGAGTTTACGAATGTAACTAATCGGCATGGTCCTGAACTCTGTCTTGACTTATTAACCTTAACTAACCTAAAACTAAAAAAACCTTCGGTTTTTTGCATTTAGCGTTTGTTCCTCGCGTAATTTAATTAAAATTCAGCTAGTTAGGTTAATTTAGGCAATTTTATTTAGGTTAAGTGTGAGCAATCTCTAGTAGGATTTTTTAACCTAACCTAACCTAAATTAGAA
>JAQGCA010004315.1:0-10482 GCA_034698945.1 Protaphorura quadriocellata
TTGTTTACCTTGTCATGGTGGGCAGGCAAGCACATTTGGTCGATACTTACGAACAGTGCGGTTGAAGAGTTTTATTGTCAATTTGACAAATGGCAATTGACAATAGAGACTTTTTGCAAAATGTTTGTTAGAGTTATCGTTCAATTCTTGAATAATTTATTAATTTCTTTAGATTTGCACGCATAAGTGCACAAATCGAATGATCATAATCGGCAGAATCCATTAGCATGTTTCGTATTAGGCACTAGAGTTTTTTGTCAGTCTTTTTCTGGAGGACTTACTGCTCGGAGTGTCAAGTAGCAAGAGGTTAAGGCGTCAGGGCAGCAGGTTACTCTATTTTCTTATATTTTTTGCATTTTTTTTATTGTTTTTAGGGAGAATTGCTCTATTTTCGTAGAGATTTCTGAATTTTTGTGTGTTTCTCTTCTATTTTTAAGAAAAAATTAAATGTAGATCGGCTGTTGACCAAATACCGTCAAGCTACACAATTTTTTATAAAAAAAAGTCTAAATTTCTGACAGTTTTTGTAGAAAATATAATTCTTTTAATCTACATCCCAAGAAATCTTTTAATTTTTTTGAGAATATATTGTTTTCCAATTGAAATAACTGTTTTCTGCAAATTTTTATTAGCTTTGTTGTAATGAAAAATGTCTGGTCAGTTTTAAATGAAGTTTTTGGTCAGAAGTTCTTAATTTTCAGTTGTATCTTGAAAAAGTAATTAAAATTATCACCTGTGATACAAGTTTGCACGCAATGAATGAGTCAATGTACTGACAGGACAGTGAGTCACGTAATTTAGCTAAAAAAATACTGGAAGAATTGTGGCTGGAACTGATTTCAGACACGCAGGGCACGAGCACTTTAATTTTAGACCGTGTTTGGACGTATTTCGCAAATAGTATTTTCGATAGTATCTGAAATACCTAACCGCTTATCGAGTAAATTTAACCGACTATTTCATTCATTCATTCGTGATCGCCGGCGTCATCTTTGTTTTCCTTACGATT
Organism: Protaphorura quadriocellata; assembly: GCA_034698945.1. Lineage (NCBI taxonomy): Eukaryota > Metazoa > Arthropoda > Collembola > Poduromorpha > Onychiuridae > Protaphorura > Protaphorura quadriocellata. Next base: position 1,010 of record JAQGCA010004315.1, read on the forward strand.
ATCGGAAAACTAATTAAGGAAATTGATACACAAATAGTCCGAACATCCCCGCCCACAAAATTACCTCTTATTTTGCCTCAAATTAGTTCCAGAGGTAATTCCGCAGTTGTTGGTAGTTGACGTTTGACGTGGACAAAAATAAAGAGAGAGAGTGAAATTCAATTGTATTAGGTTAACCACCTGTTGGACGCGCGTCAGTCCGGGATTACACTACCCGCCCCGCCATCGTAATCTGGTATGTCCGTGTTGGGATTAATTTTGTTGGAAACTTCCTAAAATTAGCTCAAGACAAAAGATCTTTAACACGTTAGACGTCATGGAGAGATACGGGAAATCTCTATTTTTGGACACAAACTTACTACTACGTTCTAGCTTACGAGGGGTGTTGTTCGAAAGTAAAGACCGGGTAGGATTTTTCAGACCCACTTTCAGTCTTAACTTTTTTTGACGTGAAATAATTGAGTCAGATTTTATACATTTTCATGATTCTAGCAGATATCAGAGGTTAGGTTAACAGGTCGGGACACCATGACTGTTTTTTAACGAATGGCTCGAGAATATTATTTGTATTTATGCAGTTCCATACAAAAAAAACCGTCGTAAGACGCAGTATCAATGTGTTGCTGCGTAACACATAGATGGATGCAGCAAACTTCGTAGCTAGATAGCTAAATGATGACCTGGGTTGAGGTCATCCTCTGATACTCACTTTTTATTGCATTTATGCGCGTTTCAGACCATTCTGAGCAATTTTGAAAATTTGACCTCTGGTGACCTGGGTCGGGGTCACCCTCTGACACTCACTTTTTATTGCATTTATACATGTTTCAAACCATTCTCACGTGTGGGTGTTTTTTGACGTGGATGTTGCGACCATTGTCTGACTGCATTCACATTTGAACGTAAGAAGTAAGGTAAACCGGACTAAAATTCCCCAAGTTCAGGGTAGAATCGCTAAAAGTCCCCATACAAATACGTTGAGCGCCCTGCATCCCGAATTTTTATGGAAATTTTTACAAAATTTCTGAAAACTTTCATATTTGGACGAACCACATTCGAATAGTGTTCCTTGTAAAGAGCTATAAAGTTTTTTTTGTGGGATTTGGTGTAAACAAAAGTGTAATGCGTACGTACCGTACGTAAGGGTTTTGTAGAGAAAATTAGGAAGGAAAGATTCGGATTCGGATCGTTCGGTGCTGTGGTGACGTCCAAGAAAACCTGGGTTGGTTAGGTAGGAAATGAGGAAAGGTAAATGCATGTGCATGGATATGGATTATTCGGGGTTTTGGGAGTTTTTCGGTGAGATCGATAAGTTGAGACCTGTGCTGTTGCCCTGGGAAGTGCGTACGTACGATACAATAAAAGAGATGAGATTTTTGGGTGTGAGGTGAAGACAATTCGGGAAGTGCGACGGAAGATGAGCTAATCCAATTTTTGAAACAACATTTTGAATTTTTTGAATAATATTTCAGGCTGTTGATTGGTGGAGTGTTGGTGTATTGACCTATGAACTCTTGACTGGAGCGTCTCCTTTCACCGTTGAGGGAGAAAGGAATACTCAACAAGAAATCTCAAGGTAAGTCGAAAATTTCAACAGGTGGTTGGGTGTGGATTTGACCTTTCAAGGGTATTTGGAGGTTTTGGGTTGAAATCGACAATATTTTAGGGGTTTTTGGGCCCGAAGTTGCATTTTCTCAAGTATCGTCGAAATTTATTGGAAGAAAGATAGGTGTTTTGGTGTAGTATCTCATATATTCATTTTCATTTTTGAAAATCGAGTTAAGACAGTTTGAAATTCGATATTTTCGTGCTATTTTCACATCAAATTGTCAGAATTTTAGTTTCGTCTTAATTTACAAACGGTAATCTTCAAAATTTAAGACAGGTTATTTGTTTTGAAAAATTTCTCATAATTTTTTTGGGGTTTCTAGAAAAATTAATCGAATGATCGACAGATTCCTTTAAAGGATTTGTAATTAATTTCTTTAATAATATGCTAAAATGTTTTCCTTTATGGAATTTTTTCTCGAAAATTGATTAAGAATCCATCTGGTGTATGGGAGGAAGTTCACCCTGAATCGTGGGATCTCTGAAATTTTGTTTTACTAATAATTTTGATTTAATTCATGTTTTCAGGCGAATCCTAAGGATCGAACCCCCAATTCCAAACTACTTGTCAAGTCCCGTCAAAGACTTTATCAGGAAACTGCTGATTAAGGAACCTCGTGAAAGGTTGGGCGGCGGACCAAGCGACGCCGCGGAAATCAAGTCACATCCTTTCTTCTCCGTAAGTTTCTTTGAATAATAAATAAAATTATTCCGTGTACAATTTTTGTCTGACTGCAATTGTTAATTATTTATTTTTTTAATTATTTTAGGGAATGAGTTGGACAGACTTAGCCCAAAAGAAAATCCCAGCCCCTTTCACACCCCAAATTAGGGATGAGTTGGACGTATCTAATTTTGCTGATGAATTCACCAAAATGAACCCAGCTGACTCTCCAGCTATCGTCCCACCCAACTTTGATAAAATCTTCAAGGTATGGAAATTTGAAATCAAAACTAATCAGAAATATTTTCAAGAATTTGAATGCTAATTTATTTTTTTAAATTTTTAGGGTTACTCCTATGTTGCTCCGTCCGTTCTATTTAGTGATAATGTTATCAGCGAAGAAATTCTGAGGCCTTCTCAAGTGGTCAACTCAATGGCAATTTCCGTAAGTATTTTTTTTTATCAATTTACTTGGCTTGTTTTAAATATTTGTAGAATTTTCTTGAAATAATTTGTTATTTGTTATCAGGGTTCCCCATTTTTTGATGCGTACGACTTGGACATCAGTAGTGGGATTCTGGGAGACGGCAGCTTTTCAATATGTCGAAGATGTGTGGAGAAGGCGACTGGAAAAGAATACGCTGTAAAAATTATAAGTCGAAAAGTTGACTGTCAATTAGAAATTAGTCTGTTGAACCGGTGTCAGGGTCACAGTAACATAGTTCGCATGCACCAAGCATTCCACGACGAGGTAATTATTTTGTGTGTTTTTTTTTAATTACTGCGGGGTAAACACATCGATAAATATTTTGTAACGTTATTTTCTATTATCTTTATAGGCACACACGTACATTGTATTGGAATTATTGAGGGGTGGTGAACTTTTGGACCGGATTAGACGGAGAGAAAGATTCACAGAAGATGAAGCAAGTCAAATCATGAGGAAACTCGTCGGTGCAGTTCACTTCATGCATTTAATGGGGGTTGTTCATCGAGACTTAAAACCAGAGGTCAGTATAGTCGCCATTTTGAATTTTAATACCCATTTTCCTACTTTGGCATCCAAAGTCGCCATTTTTAAAAAATATTGAAATATTTCACCCCTTGAATGAAATTGTCATTGTTTTTTTGCAGAATCTACTTTTCGTCGACTCGAGTGAAGATTCTGAAATCAAAATCGTGGACTTTGGGTTTGCAAGACTGATGCCCGAGAAGGAGCAAACAATGAAAACCCCATGTTTTACTCTACATTATGCGGCCCCAGAAGTTCTTCGACATGCTCTTGGTCAGAATGAACAAGGGTATGATGCGACCTGTGACATTTGGTCTCTCGGGGTTATTCTGGTAAGTGTATCTAGAATTCGACAATTTAAAAAAAATAAAACACTGCTTGTTCTAGACGTTTGTCTAACTTCTAACATATGAGTTTTTATCTGTAGTTCTAATCTTAATTTATATGGAATATTTACAGTACACTATGCTGTCAGGGAGAGCACCGTTCCAAGCCCGAAGTCGGGAAGACAGTGCTGCAGCAATTATGGCTCGAATCAAGGGTGGACAGTTTGATTTCAGCGGTCCAGAGTGGGAACATGTTTCTCCTCAGGCGAAAAATATTACCAAAGGTAAATTTTTTCATAATTTCAGAAAATTGTTTGAAGAAAAATTTTGAAGTTTATATAATTTGTATTTTTATCTTGACCAGGAATGCTGACTGTTGACCCAGCCAAACGACTGAGAATGGAAGACTTACTCGAAAGTGCCTGGTTGGAAGGCGGACGAGGTGGACTCTTGGATGAAGCAGCGCCAGGGGAATTTCCAGGTAAAATTGAGCAGAAAATTAAAATTAATTTCATGATCATGGATAATTTTTAATCCAAATATTTACAATTTTGGTTCAGGTTCAAGAAGGGAGATTCTTCTCGCAACCCCAGGTATTCTGAATAAAAGTCAAAAGAAGGCTGAGCATGCTGTCACTGAAACGTTCAAGGCTTTTCGTATGGCTCATCAACAAGGCTTTCGACTACAGGTAAGATCTACATCCCAATTTTAAATTTGTTGAAATTCTTGAGATTTCGGTGTGTTTTAAGTGTTCTTAAATTCTAAATTTTATCTTAATTGATTTATTATCTGTTTTTTTTTCAGGATGTTGCATCCGCAAGACTGGCTCAACGACGAAAAATGAAGAAATCGACAGAGGGACGTTCATCTTCATCCAGTAATTTCTCATCAACTTCCTCTGGCTCAGGTTGGTAATTTTTACTGCATCGTCGTCAAAATTTTGTGAAATGTAAAGTCTGAAGACTTTGAAACATATCTCAATTTAAATTAAGTAATCGTTTTTGTAATATACATATATTTTTGGCCAGAGATTTTTTATAAACGCTTAGAATATCGTTATCGAATTAAATGTGATAATATTGTTAAAAACACTAAATCACCATTAAGTCTTTGGAATAAAATGCAAGTATTTTTCTTCAACATTTCTAAAAATTGTCAATACATAGATTGTTAAAAGAAGTGCATGAATAAACCTAAGATTGAAAAAGAATTGGAAGTGATTATTAAAATTTATTTTGTTGATTTATTGAACAGGAGGAAATGCAAGCAAAGGTTCATTGACCTCATCCTCCCTCTCTAAACAAAGTTCAGCGGATGGAACAGATCGTAATTTTTTTACTTTCGGTGAAGCCCGTGTTCAAGAGTACTTGTCCTCCATTCCTCTTGAGAATTCCGGGTCGACTAGTACTTCTGTTCCATTGTCAATGCCTAGTTCATGTCGTGGTTCATCAAATTTGTCCATCACATCTGCCTCAACAGTCAAATCCTCAACCTGTGGCCCAAGTCCAACCTCAACAACAACAAGTTCTAATTTTTTAGTCCCAACTTCATCAACCACATCATTTCCAACCTCACTCACAAGCTTAGAATCAATCCCAATGGAAATTAGTGAATCTGAACCTGAGTCTGAAGCCCCACCCATTTACCTCCAAAATATTCATTTTGAACCAATTATGACGAGGTCACGAAAACGGAAAATAGATCAAAATCAAGATGGCCGCCGTGGACGAGGTCAATCGGCATCTAACTCCAATCGTGCCTACAACAAGGGTATTGGAAACAACAATGCCTTTTCTTTGGCTGACTCTTTACTCGTGGGAACCATTCTTCAAGGGGGTCAACAACAGCAACAACAACAACAACAACAATCGTCAACGACTGGAAATATAAATAAGGCTGGCCTTTATTCGGAACTCAAGGGTAAAAGGAGAAAGATGAAGAATTTGTGATAATGGAGAAGGTAGATCATTGAATTTAAATGTATAAATCAATTTACAACATAAAAAAAATGTTACAAAATTTCCAAAAAAAAATGTTGTATGAATGAAACACATACATATATACTTATATACATATATATATAAATCCACACAATATATTCTCATGCATAATACTACTAAATACATAATATATAAAAAAAAGATAACTTTATTTTCAAATTTTTCACCTTTAAATATAAAGTAATACATGTAAATAGTCATGTTGTCCTAAATTTGTAAGTATTTTGTGTTCGGCAGTGCTGAACTTCAAAAGAAATTTCGTCTGAAAAAAAATGTATATCTTCTCTTCGTTTTTTTTTTTTCTATTTAAAAATAAAATCTCGACGTAAACACTCCTTGTACCTGAAAAAGTTGGGCTACACAGTAATTGTGAAATTCGTATTTAATATTCGTAATCAAAATTTCAAATTTTTTTTTGAAAAATTTTGTAGTTAAAAATTTTGATGATGGAGAAACGAAACTATGTAACGACTATCGTGATTTTTAAAAATGGTGCAGTAGTTTGTTTGCCTGTGCACTAATTGTCTAATGTGTTTTTGTCGTAAAATCAGTCGCAGTCGTGTAAATAATTATTGGGTGTGGGATATTTTGGGTGCTTCAGTTTTGAGAGAGATAGAAAAATCAAGGTGCAATTAATATTTATTTTTTAGATTCCAGATTTTTCAAAATTGGAAATTCTTTTCTCTTTTTTTTTTGAATTCATTGAAACGAAGTGTAAATAATTATGCAGTCGCAGTGAGATTTACGTATGTGTGTTAGGTCACAAAATATCATTACATATTTTGGTCAGTGACCGAAATATTACGAATTTCCCTTACCTGAGTAATTGTTTTTAGATATTTTTAGTTCTAATTTTTTTGGTAATACCCAAAATAGTTGAGTAAATCTTGTCTTGCATTTTTTTTTTGATTGTTCAAGAATTTTGAGAATTGTTCATTTATAACATTATGTAAAAAGAAATATATATCTACTAAAAACAGTACAGTGTGTATAGTTTTTAGGAAATCCTGAGTTTACCTCAAAAAATCCTGTTTGTATTCAACTCGCAATTCTCCAGCTACACGCAACACGCACATATTCGTATTTTTGTTCCGTATAATTAAATAATTTACCATTCAACATTATTCATTTTCATTCAAGAAAAAGTCATTCATTATATTTTAGTTTTTAGGTTTTTCTAGTATTTACCTTTGTACTAATATTCGTGTCTCAATTCTGATTCTTGTGAAGTAGTATTAGACTAAATTCAATTTCTCAAGTGTCGTACACGTATACACGAACGAAAATCCACTCCGAAATGTACATATACAGTATAAGTACAGATTTTTGGAATAAAAGTTTATCCTCTAATGGGTCACATTTTGTTTCTTAATTATTTAATTATTTATAGACTGAAGCAGACTTGGGTCAATTACTTTAAAAATGTAATTAATTACAAATTACACCCCCATTTCTGATTGTAATTAATTATAATTACAACTACATGAAGAAATTTTGAAAGTAATTAACTACAATTACAATTACGTAATTGTAATTGGATTTTCAATTATAATTACAAATTACAATTCAAATTAATTTCTCGAAATGATGATTTCATGTGTGCTAACATCATAGTTACATCTTTGTATTTGATGGTCAAAATTTTAAGTAATTGTAAAAGTAATTGAGAAAAATATAAATTCAGTTACAAATTACAATTACAATTACACACAATTTCCGAAGTATTTAATTACAATTACAAATTACAGCTGGGATTCTGAAAGTAATTAATTACGATTACATAATTGTAATTTGTAATTGACTTTACAATTACGAATGTAATTGACCCAAGTCTGGAAATGTGCACATAATTTTATCCAACTGCACTAATAGACGGACATGAGAAGTTAGTCTGGTTTCCTCATTCAAATGGTGCGTTGAGCCTATCTTTAATCTTATTCGCCGCAGGCTATCTAAATCTTTTTGAGTGAATTTATTTTGTAGTAACTCTTTTCTCAGGGATAGAACGATTTCAGTGAGTGAGAGAACATTCACACCACGGTTGTAGATAATGATGAAACTGACTACAGAAAATATATAAACTACGGTCAAGAATCCGGTTATCACTCTGCTGAGATCAATTCGAATTAATATAAAGTTCAATACGACAATAAAAGTTGACATGACGGCAGTAAAGAACGGAAGAAGCAAGTCTGCCATGCGATCTTCGAGGAGGATAATTAATAGAGTGACGCATCGGTAATGTCTACCCAATTTCCGTGGTCCTTGAAATAGCCTCCAACTTCTGTGAACCTAAATACCGCAGGACCCTATGGAGATACGATTTCAGGCCATGTCAAGTGATAATTTTGATGCAGTGGTTTTTGTCGAATTTATGCGGTGTACAGAAATGAAACTTACCTCAATGTGAAACTGAGAGCCTGAATGTGGTGACTGGAAAAGGGTTGACTCAAATATTCCAATGTTTGACCTTTCTAGGTCAAGGTGAAGTTGAGGAAAATCTTAAAGAAAAATGAAGAAACCAATCTGCGAGGTCGCTTTAACAGCGAGAGAGCTAAAACGGCGTAGGATAATGTTCTCTTTCTTTTTTCTCTCTGTTTTTCCTCAATTTCACCTTGACCTAAAAATGTCAAACATTGAAATTTTTTAGTCAACCCTTTTCCAGTCACCACAATCAGGCTCTCAGGTTCACATTGAGGTAATTTTTATTTATGTAGGTTCCATAAATTCGACAAAAACCACTGCGTCAAAATTATCACTTTGGCCTGAACTCGTATCTTCAGGTCTAAGGTCCTCGATTTTAATGGTAGGTAATTTTTTCTTAATGTACGATTCCACTGCGCAGTATCGCGGATTGGAATGTGGATAAGTAATATTGTGCTAAGTTCCGCAATACAATTGCGTGCTTTCTGTATATTGCTGACATTCCAGAAGCCAATCGTGCTCGTGCATCGCAATCAAGAATCAACCGTTTGGTTCTTTTTGCGCACATTGCGCTGTGTGGGGATTGCAGGAATTTCAACCGAATTCTGGCGAGTCACAGTGTCCGCAATATTGCTGGGCGTAATATTGCGCATATTGCGCAGTGGAATCGTACCTTAAAGGTACGATAAGTCTTAATTTCTTACTTCAGCGCCCGCACCATGTCCATTCCGACGAAGGTAATCGGCAATTCCAAAAGGCAAAATTCACATATATGGCAGCAACGACAGATGACCAACTGATATACCGTAAATTACCGATTAGAAACCGGTCCCGAATAGAAACCCGGTCTCGAATACTAACCGGGTCTTTCTCCACCTTTCTCCATGTACTCTTATGAAGAAAGTGGTGAAAGTCTGTGACCTTGTCCGAACAAATAGTAACCCGGGTTACTGTTCGGTAATTTACGGTAGTTCAACAGAGCATAGAGAGTGAAGTACTCTATGGATGAACTAGGTGAGAGCGTGTGGCATTTGCATCGGCTCATTATACCTACTGCACAATTAGACACCATGACAATCCAGATGAGGACAACTCCGTACATGTCTTTCCGTTTCCGACCATAGTAAGTTGTGTGTTTGGAATGCTGTAAATACAGGGTGGTTCAAAACCAAGTCCATATTAGCTGTAATTGCATTATTTTTCTACGTAATTTAGTATGCGAGATAGCCAATTTCTTTAAAATTTAATTACGCGTCTAATGCGCCATGTCACATGCGCTATCAATGAGTGCATATGCTGGCGGCAAATGTTATGTAAGAATGAATCCTCCCAAGAGTGATTGACCGCAAATTTTGCACACGGCTACTCCTTGACCTCCTGAACAATGTTCAAATGGAATCAAGCCGACAAAAAATCTAGGGTCATCGCTAGAGATCACC
>JAQGCA010004316.1:0-10478 GCA_034698945.1 Protaphorura quadriocellata
CAACTACTTTCTACAACCTCTTAACCACTCCCTTAATACTATTTCCACGGGCTGTCACCCAGTCGCGACTGTTTATTAATATTCGTTTTGTTCCAATTCTTCTAGCAGCGCTGTCAAATTTATAATTTTTGAACAGAAAACTCGGAAAGCTATATGCACAGCAAAATCCGCACGATTGTGATTGATTGTGATTGTGATTCTCCTGTGAAGATGGTTCAGAAATGACCGGACACCGAATACAGAAACATTGTGGTGAGAATTTTTTTAAAAGTCGAGACATTCATGAATGTCCAATGCTAGCAGAAAATTACTTGTGGGAGGAAGGGAAAACCATTTTGAGCAACTTTGAAAATTTGACCTCTTGTGACCTGGGTCAAAAGTCACCTGGCGAGGTCATATTAACACTTTATTATTCTTGTGATCTCCTGTACCCACCCAGAAAATGTCGTCGAAATCTGTCACTTATTTACTGCACGAAAAGTGTAGACGGACAGATGGACGGACGGACAACGCATTCTTATAATGTATTGCTTATGTAACACATGATGTCAAAACCAGTGAGGAAGTTTACATAGTATGGTTTGAAGAACCATCCGTACGATATTGGTTTGACAAATTAAGAATTTTATTTCTTATGGAAACGAACATCTTATCACCTAGGAAGTATTCAACGTATGATATTGTGCTAGAGAAAAATTTTCAGTGGTGTTCGGGTTACTGGTATATGAATTATTCCCATGCATAGCAAAGGAACCGTTGTTTAGACCGTAAGAAGTAGAAATCATTTTATCGTTCAAAATATACTTTAAAAATAATAGTAAATGGTTAAAAAAATCTAGACGACAATGTAATGGTAATGTAATGTTTCCATCTCACCGAAGTAAACTTAAAATGGTTTTAACAAGCACGTCTAGAAAATTATATGCTGGTCTAACCTCATTCGGGCTCCTCATGGAAGGGGAAGGAAATAACCGGAACGAATTATAAAGGAATCCTTTCCGTCTTAGCCTCAGCCTGAGAATTAATGGCTGACCAAATAAGTCTTTGCGTGGTGGTGCTCTGCTAATACCCGCTTTTTCCAACACATGGACTTTCTTTCTAACCCATTGGAATAGCGAAAAGATTAGTGGGTTCAATATACTAACAGGAAGGCGCCATTAACTGTAAAATCATTTGGAACCGGCAGGAGTTGTATCTTCGATACTATAATGCTGATGAAATCATTTCGCTCAAACTCTATTCGGTCAAACTTATCAAGGTTAACTGTTTGAAATAACCTAACCGAGAGTACATCTTCAAATTCTGGTGTTCTCGGTGCGCAAGAACAAATAGTTTTTGGCAAATATAGAAAACATTATAATTTATCGTTACGAAACTTAGCATGATTGTGTTTCAAGTCTCTTATTGAAGCCATATTGGTGGGAAAATACATTATAATTTGACAAATGCCGTACGTACCAGTTAAGCCCATACACTCACTTTCAACAAGAAAAGAGAAAGGAAGAATTGACAGATGATGTTACATCTTCATTTGACATTAAAGTGGATATTCAATTAATCAGCAGAGTAAGAAATTGATCTCAAATTTTAGAATACAATTATAAATACGGTATTAACTTTGACACTGGCAGAAGATGTAAACGGTGGAGGTGGAATTAATGTGGAAAAAATATTTATTAATATTATTTGTTCCGGACATTAGAGAGACAGAGAGATAGAGGTTTTATTCCTTACATTATAAAAGCCACTAGAACTGCTGCTTGAAATTGACTCGACTTTTTTTTGCCTCAGTAGGTTATTGGAAACTCTAATTGCGTAGGACCTTATCTCGTAGAGAGCATCAAAGTAGAAATAATTTCAGTGTCCTACATTGTCGTGTATATTGGATGTGGACTGAGCAGAATTATCATTTGGAGATGAAACCGACTGCGTGTTAGTTTAGATGAACTCCCTTGCAAAAATTTATACAAATTACGCAGTTGTTTACGTGTAATTAGGTCGAGAAATTGAAGTTGACGTATCACAAACATTTTAACAATGCGTGCTTATTAACAAAATCAAATTCGTTCCAGTTTTTTCAGGAGCTTGGCCACGCCTCTCGGATATTGCTTTGTGGTGTTTTCATATTAATTTTTTAAATTTTATTAAATTTAATTTATATTTTGAAAATAAGATTCATATACTTTTAAAATTATTTGGAAAAAATGAAATAATTAGTAGATAAAGTTAATATATAATCATTATGAAGAAGTTTTATTTTATAAATTTGACAATTTTTTATTTTATAACAAAAACATTTAAACGAATTTTAACTAATATTATATTTCTACTTATTAACGAACTAAAAAATCAGAGCAAAATTGTTTTTATTGTACCACCCAAGGCTATATTTTGGCATCGATTGCAGGGGGTGCCGTGTTTTTCAAAGCAAAATGTCGGACGCATTCTTACAACATTATTTCATCTCTTTCGTGCACATTTCAGGTGAACCATCTCCTGCATTTCTACAAGCTATTTTTAAAAAATTATAACAAATCACTATCTTGTCTAAACGCTTTAAGCGTAGTAAGCTAGGAGTATAGAATCTCGCTCCTTTCATAGAGAGGACATTTTTGTTGACACCAAAACAAACAAGGTCAACTGCTGGTTCCGGAGAGTTTCGCTAGGATGCGCTGGCGTTTCATTTTCAAAAGCGGAAGTAAAGAAATGCACGTGTTATTCCTGCTTACATTCAGAATAGTCGCGGGTTCGAAGCCGATTGGAAATTATTAATCCGTTGAGTTGGACAAAATTTAAATTAATTCAATTTAATCCGCAATTCAATTACAAGCGTAATAAGGGACTACGAAATGACCTCTCTATGATATTCGATACTCTTAGGTAGTAAGTACCCCGTAAGTCAAAGCTTTGCAAGTTTTCAGAATTCTAAGTTTTTTTACACAAAAATTATAGCCCACAGAGCAATACCAGTTTCTTCGAATTGAACTCGATCCGGAATTTTTTTCAAAAAAATGGCAGATATATTTTTAAAAACCGTTCACAAAATTTAGGGCAAGATCTCTTCTACACATTTTGAGCCCAAAACGATGTGTGTAGGTGAAAGCGTTCCAATTTGACAGATTTTTAAGTATTATCTACCGAAAATTATGGCTCAAGAGTGAACACCAATTTCTTGGAATTGAGCCCGATCCAGAGAATTTTAAAGCAAAATGGCTCACATACACATATGTGATATGTATATTTAAAAACCGTTCTCGAAAATTTAGAACAAAGCACTATCTTTTCTACATATTTTCAGCCTAAAATGATTAGCGTAGGCCAAAGCGTTAAGACGTAACAAATTTCTTTCCGTGGAATTGAGCTCGATCCAAAAATTGGCATATCTTTAAATACTGCTTTCAAAAATTTAAAACAAAGCACTGTCATTTCTACACATTTTGATCTCAGAATGACTTGCGTTGGCCAAGGTGTTCCAACATTACAGATTTATAAGTATTATTTCCCAAGAATTATTGCTCACCCGTGAACACCAACTTTTTGGAATTGACCTCGATCCAGAAAATTTTAAGACAATATGGCTCACGTATTTTTAAAACCGTTTTCAAAAATTTGGAATGAAGCACTGTCCTTTCTACACATTTTGAGCCTAGAGTGATGTGCGTAGGCCGAAGCATTCCAACGTTACAGATTTCTAACTTTCATTTGCTGAAAAGTAGTGCTCAGTTGTGATCATCAATTTCTTGGAATTGAGCTCGATCTAGTGAATCCAATACCGGTATTCAGAAACCGGTATTTTTGGTAGAACCCGGTATTCGGTATTACCGGAAGCGGTATTTGAAAAAAATTAAAATTCCGGTAGTTTCGAAACCGGTATTCGAAAAGTTTAAAAATTTCGGTAGTACCGAAACCGGTATTTGAAATAATTGGAGACATCGGTCGGGCCGAAATTCCGCTATTCAAGGACCAATACCGGTATTTCAGCAAAAAATACGGCATTCCAGGTTATTTTCATACAACAGCTTCCAGATTCTCAATGTCTCAATTACTGCGCAGCAGGCACGATTTACACGGATGGTTTAAGTTGTAATGCCAGCTTGTTATCACAAGCAGAAATATTACTGGGTGAGAGTAGTGAATCCAATATCGGTATTCAGGAATGATAGAAATACCGAAGATACCGGTATTTTCGGTAGAAATCGGTATTAGGTAGTACCGAAATACCGATATTACGAAAATCCGTAATGCCGGACTACCGAAATACCAGTATTGCGAAAATCTGAAATACCGGACTGCCGAAATACAGGTATTACGAAAACTCCGGAATACCGAAATACCGGTATTGATAAACTCACCGGTATTGGATTCACTTTGATCCATTAAATTTTAAAACAAAATGGCGGACATATTCTTAAAATGCGTATTTTTAAGTTTTAATTTAACACCAATATCTTGCGTGAATAAAGTTCTTCCCAGAGCATTCCATTCATTGAAAAATTACATTAATAAGCATTACATCATACAACCAGAAAAAAGACAGTCTACCGTAGCGTACTGGTAGCTGGTACTGGCAGTCGCTGTGATTTGAAGATTCAATTCCATTGACACTTTCTGCTGGTAACTTTACCTTTCACGGTTACACCGGGTTTCCCGACCACTAGTATTTACTACTAGGGACAGTACCCACGGCCGAATGGAAGGCACCATAACCTTCTATTTCAGATTTTCAAAATATTTTAATTCAGAGCCAACTTTATAACCAGTTTGTTTTGTATTCGGGTCACAATTTAAAAAGTTTGCTGAATAATAATAATTGTAAAAATTGGGTTTTAGTTGTTGGTAGCTATCTGAACTAGTCAACTAATGTGTATTAGTAACGTAAGCAAAAATACATACATTTTTAGAACCCCTGTCGGGATTTTTATCATTTATGAACACTCATTGTCGATACTCCAGGATTCTAATTATCCAATTCAATTCATAATTACGGGTCAGAATCTTGACAGCAGATAAAGCTGATATTCTTGACCATATTAAAAGCAATTAACTCACAGACTAACAAGGTCTACAAACGAAATTGTGACGACGAAAACTGTACGGGTTAGGATTAAATGATTTTGAAGGGTTACGAGTTGAACTAAAAGCCATTACTAGTTGTTCTTAGTTTTGTAAAAAGATAGACGACGAAATTATAAAATCCATGACTATGACTGTTCCTAATAAGAAAATGGCCAAATCCCGGAGGAAAGTAAGCAAAAACGAAGTCAACAGAATCTATATATTTGAATATACCAACACTACAAAAATGTTTTTATTAATTGGCATTCAGGATTGCGTTAACATCAAAAGTAGAGACGGCAAAGGCAGCCAAATCCTGACCACTAATTCCACGTTGGAATTGGAAAAAAAATTATGACACTTCTATGACTTATGATATAAGTAAGATGCGCGCAACAAACAGCTTTAGAACTGCGAGTACTCAGAGGCATAAATCGAATTTTCTGTATATCATTTTCGAATGTAATTACACAAATATGAATAACTATTCTGTGCCCGTTCTGTACAAAGTAGTTGAGGTCTAACTTCCACCATAAGTTAGATCTAGAAGTAAATACCATACCCGTCTAGACATTGTATTGAATTTAACACTACACGGATTGATTCAGAAGCTGACTGAACACCGTAGTTATCCGGATATCAGACTCGAAATGAAGACGGACACCAATTATTAGGATTATCGGTTCATATTTTACAGCTGAAATGGAATTGGATGTAGCGGAGCGTGCATTTCTGTTTCTTGAGATAACATTTCGAAAGAACAGTTCACATAACTTCCGTATCCCATTCATTCCAGAAATGGGAGTCGTGGTCATAGTCATTAAACGTTCAAATAGATGAAAGACTAGAAAAGGCGTCGTAATGGGAAGATTACCAGTCGGAATTGGTTCTGTCAGACTCAGAATTGTCTGACCCGTATCTTCTGACTTTACAATCCCTCACTATTCTCTTCTATTCTGGATCTCTATTAAGTTAATCTGAAACGTGGTATTTAATTTATGAGACGGTTTTTCTCGAATTTGGAAATGGCGAGACTCGTTCATTTCAAAGATTATTCAACAAATATTTAACTTTCACAAGAACTTGCTTTTATTATATTACGAAAATAAAATGACACCAATTCAAAAGTTGCGCAGTATTTATAATTTAATTTAGATGTATTGATAATTTTTGTTAGTTAAACTGTTAAATCAAAACATGTCTTAAAGCAATTTTGCCCTTGATTGTGTTGAGAGCGTTCGCGACATTATCAAACAATGTGATGGCCTGAAACTGGTTGTAGCTTGTGAATGATTATTTGAAATGTGCTCCAATTTTGAACGACAATTGTGTGAAGTTGAATTCCTTAGAGTTTTTGTAGTTTTTACCATAATTATAAATTTTATTACTAAGTTGAAAAATCTGATTGTTTGGGGATGAAAACAAATATGCAGCCAGTGGAGAGTTCGATTCCATTAGTCTGACTATAATTTTCAGTGATCGATAAATATGATTTAAAGTGTATTCTGTAAAGCAGCTCTTCTCCGCTAAGGTTCTCTTCCGAATGGTTATGTTTGAAGTCGGAGTGAAAGAAGAACAGTTTCGAACGTTTCTTTGAAGTTTCTTTTCCGCAATAAATTAGGAAATCAAATATCAGCCCGTCGTATTTTGATGGTAAAGATAATTTCAATCATTTCGCCATCTGTTATGATCGGTTCTCCTGGAGTGACAGTGCTGCCTTGGTTAAAAAATTCTACTCTGACAGAGTTATTTCATAGGGTTACCTTCCCAATGGAAAGTTAAAAGCAAACTCATTCTGTAGGGAAAACTTGTACGGACAATTCTGTAAAAGTATTCTCAAATTGAATGGAATGGTAGTAAGAAATTATTTAGTAGCGAACACGTTCCTTAGCTGATATTATCCGAGAGTTGAAACCATTTTAAAAGTAAAGTACTTATTACCGAAAATTAAGATAAATTATACAAATGTAAACAATCCTGTCATACTGATTAGTATTTTAGATAATCTCAAAATTAGTTAACCGTGTAGTTAAGCTAATCCTAAAAATTGAAATTATTAGGAGCTTGATTCAAGTCTGAGCCATAGGCAAGGCATACAACTGACATTTGAATGCTAATCCCGACGAATTTAAAATGATTGCTAATTGGCACTTACGCAAGCTAAACGGCTAAACCCAGAAGGTCAGGAAATACAAATACAGAGAATAAATCCATGTCTTCGAACTTTTCTATAGCTGCGACAATTCATCGAAAATAATATTTACAATATATAGAAATTCATTTGATCCTTCAACATTGTAGAATGCATGGATGGAAAAATCAAATTAACAAGCACTACACTGCACAATGTAAGAAAAGGTAATCTTCTGGTACTTAGTACTTGCAGCCGCTATCATTTCGCGATGTGGAAGTTTCGATACCATTCCTAGTTTCTGGTGGTAACCTCACAGTCGGTTTTCTGTACTGCAGTATTCCATACTGCTAGGGGTACCTTCCGTGGCCAAATTGAAGGTATCCCAATCCCACGTTTGCAATACTAACTGACAGTGCTTGTGACTACTCTATTTATAACATAAAATTAAAATTTAAGTTTTTCTACGTGTATTAATTTGACGCAATAAGTTTGTTTCAAATTCGGTTAGAATTTAAAAATTTTGCCTATTAATAATACACATAAACTCAGGTTGTAGTATGTCGTTGTACATACGCTTAAAGCTTGCTCAGAAATACGTACAGATTGAAATTTTATACGAATATTTTCCAATGCCAGCAAAACTCATTCGAAATTTCGATGTTTATGAAAATTGTCATTATCGATACTCTAAGATACTGAATATCAAAATTTAACTTATAATATGTGGTCGGAATGTTGACAATAGGGACAGGTGACCATATTAAAACTATTATATAAGAACTATTTTTTATTATATTATGAAAATGAAATGACACAAATTTAAAGGTTAAGTAGTATTTTTAATTTAATTTAGATGTATGTATGTCCATTTTTCTCGGAATTTGTGTTTAAAGCGTTTGTAACATTATCAAATAATCAAATAAATAATCAAATACAATTATTTTAAATGCCCTCCCAGTTTGAACGACAATTGTTTGAAGTTGAAATCCGTTGAGTTTAAGTATATTTTATGGTAATAACAGTAGTAAATAAAAAGTTCCGGAACTCGACGTCGTCGGTTAATCAGACGGACTACGATTGAACATGAATACACAGCAACTATAATATTTCGCAACGTCGAGGGTTCTATTCCATTAGACTGATTCGGCGGTTCCTGCAACACTCAGCACAGGAATAAATTTTTGTTACTTTTTTTACTACTAGACCAAATGGAAAGTTATGATCAGTGACCGGTAAATAGAATTTTAAGTGTATCGGTTAAAAAAATTTGCTCCACTAAGATCCTTTGCTACTATTACATAGGTTCAAATGACTAGACCAAATATAATATAGCCTACTCCCAACGGTGACATTAGAAGTGTGGTCATACCTTACGGCAAATATCAATAAATGTCTGGGGTCAAAATTCCCAATTTTGGTACAGTAACCGAGTTCCCTTGTTAGAGTTTCGTCCGAAGAGGGTTTAATTTTATTCGAATGTGGTGTGATTCATAGCCAGCAAATTCGTGGCTATTTTTTTAGATAAAAGCGGGAGTACGAGTGATCAATAACAAAATAAAAACTTTATTTGGTATTTCCTATAGATATTTTTAATCCATCTGAAGTCAAAAGTGCAATTTCATGAAGTAAAACCATCCAGATAGTCAGAGTATAATGCAATGTGCATTGGAATGGTCTGTCACAGAAATTGGATACTAAAAAATATTCGCACTGTTGAAAATGAAGGGAAGACCGTTCGTGACTTTCTGAATGAATGGTTGTAAATATTATTCTCGATAGTTTTTAAGTCCGAGAGAATTCCTTGTAATCCTTCTGACGGTTAAATATTAAATTCAATAACAAATTATCACCTTCTAGACAACTTCAAATTCCAGATATGACGTATCATATTGCTGTAAGATTCGACAGGCCTGACAAATGTAGGCCCAACTTTAATAATTAAAGGCGTAACGTGAACGTAGGTACGTTATAAAGGGATAATGTTCCAAGATGATTTCCTAAAATATTAAAATTGAACTCTCTCGGATCAGATTTCAGAAAACTCTACACATTTCCACTTTTCTCACTCCATACTTGCCGTAGAAGAAAATGAAATATGTTGGGTACCGAATACCTCGATTAAGTGTTCGAGGATCTGCTTCAGCCGGACACACATAAAACTGGAAATTAAATTGGCCCTGGAAAGTGAATAGTTGAGCCAAAAACCTTTCAAGGACAAACTCGAAGGTGTTCCAACTCATTCTTTGTAAAATTTACCAATTCCCAATTCCGTAATCATTGATTATTGGGAGAAACTTGTAGTCAGAGTAGTAGGAAGTACGGAAACAATTGTGAACACACGAATGGCACAGTTGCCGCATTTTTAAAATTGCTTTATTCTCCGCAGGCCGACAATGTTGGTTCACCAATTCTGCAGAGGAAAGTATAAATATTATCGCTAGCCGACATTTACAGGTAGACATGATAAGCCGTGCGTTTGGTCAAAAATGTTTGTGGAAGGTACACCAAGTAGCAATGGATTATGAAAATCTCTGTACAAACTGTAAAAGCTTAAGGATATGGTGGACATTCTGTCTGAATACCTAGAATTCGTGGAGTATCGCATACATAGTGGAAACTTTCCACAAACAGTAGAAGTGTACTTTCTACAAGCGATACAATCCTCACTAATTACTCAGCCTTAATTTATAGCAGAAGGAACTCACCAAGTTCACTTACGACTAATTAAATCAATCCTTTGAGTTGGGTCTTTTCCGAACAATCCGTACCACCTGAGAGTATTCGTTTTTTTATGAAAATGTTGAAAAGTTTGAAACGTCACTCTCAACTGCCAATCCATGAAAACTCATATTTTGTGAAACAAATATTTCCGAAATTAGGCCAAGAATATATTATTATCACACGTATACCGACTTGTCATATCCTATTAGTCGCTGTTAACGTTTTTTTACATCTTCAACCATTGTTCAATTCTTTGGTTCTTGGCCGTGTCAATAAACAAGAAAGGATTATGGCATTGTTCTGCTCAATCCAGATAAATTTTTGGGGCACATCAGTCTTGATGTGACTGATGAACTCGATAAATTTGAAAGAATCAATAGTATTCGTCATAGCGTACTGCTGATGAACTAAATTTTATTAGTGCAGAAATTTAAATTAAAAAAGTAGTCTTATAATTGATTGATTGTCTTCTGTTGTATATCGAGGCCAATTTAAAAACCTGCGGCGCTTCGCGCCGCAGCTTAGGCCCGTTTGCGGGTTGTGAGTGATTGAGGTGAGGTTTCAGGTC
>JAQGCA010004317.1:0-10477 GCA_034698945.1 Protaphorura quadriocellata
AAGTACATGGTCAAACATCGCCGTTTGCTTTTCAGGGAAAATGTTTGGCTTAATTTTCTCTTTTCACAAGGAAGGTACCCGTAGTAGTAGGAACTAATTAGCTGTAGAAACATAAAATACTTTTAAATCTGTGGCTCCAAACGTTAGTTATGCTCACCCAATGTAAAGCGGCAAAAGCAATCTAACCAAAGGAATTCATGTCACACGGTGGTAAATGAATGACACCCATTTGTGACCGGAACATAGGAATTAATGCTTGGATATGCATGAGAAGAGTCATGGATGAAGGGAAATGAAATTAAGATATTTGGCGAATAATGACTTGATTCTTGTATGGTAATAGCAGTGAAGGGCTGAATGCAGGAAAGTGAGTTGTTCGCGGTGTGAGAAAAGCAAGTAGAGAATCTTGGGCTGGACGGTGACTTCTTGGGTGGTCCAACCCAGGACCTCCTGCCACGTTCTTCTCTCTCAACATCTTCATTCCTTCAAAACCAAACCCAAGAAACCACCTCGGACCATTTCCAAGACTCACACAGATTCAGCATCACTCGTACTCGTACTCCTATCAGAATCCCAAATTCACAAGGGAAACTTTCAATATGTTTTCACTCAAACTGTGCAATATGATCATCATTCTCTTCTGAGTCAATCCATTACGCGGTTACCCTTGTTGCCTCGCGGGTGTTAGAGTGAGGTGTTAGATAACGTACAGAAGTACAATATAAGTAAGCAATTATTACAGGGGAAACTCCTCACGACTCATATTAGCTTTGCAAATCTGGAATCTGCTGCAGAATTCTTATACTGAATGGAAAATAAGTAGTGAAGTCGTAAAAATAATCTCTGTGCTAATTTTCCAGGTAGCTTAAAATTCATGACCAGTCGAGTTGTCTCCTTGTAAACCCGTGCAAGACAATGCGATTGTTGTTCACAAACAGGGTGTTTCAGTTTCCGTTTATGATAGTTTCATCAGGATTAGAGAGTACAGTACGAAACAAACGAGAGAGCATAATGTAAAATGCAGTCCAAATGCTCGTGAACGCCCCGGCCCGAAGAGTCAAGGAGTTACTACGAGCTCCGCAAAGGTCAAGCACAGATCTTTGTGGCATTTAGCGGTGTTATTGTATGTATGTTACGAGAGTGGAAGCAACTGCTACAAAGCAGAGCTTCCAAGCTGACTAAGCCATTTTTGGCCCATTAGCGGTGTTATTACCGGTTCTGTATACGAATTATTTTTCAGTGAACATCGGTTTTCAATTTCCGGGTTTTGAATACTGTAACCTGTCCACGCGTACACCTGGGTGACCATATCGCTGAGTCTGCGATCATATGAATGCCATAATGTTGTATCCAAATCTAGTAGACGACAGGAATTCCAGTCATCTAATCTGAGACAAGTTTCACTGACCTAATATATGGCGAAATATGTTCGGGAACACCCTATACATATTTCGACTCATTTCATTGTATCGTATGACCCTCTGCCCTGGTGGTGGCTCCAAGGCATTTGAAAAAAGATACTCAGCGTAGGGTCCCTTTTCTTGGTTATGTTTTGTTACTGCAACAGCGACGGACCGGTAGAGTGTATTTTGTTCCGTGGATGAGGAGGCAAGGTATATCCCAAAATCTCAATCCTAAATAGTGGAAGTGGCTCCGTTTTTCGTCATACATAATAGAGTTGTTGTAGAAGTACAAGGAGTTCGTTGGGTATATGACATTTATAGTCCCAAGGCAAGACAAGGGGAAAATCAGTCCCAGCTCCAAGATTTGGACAATATGGCCATGGCCAGGGCCACTACCCGCCCAATATACTTAATGATCCTCCCGAAAAAGTTAGAAATGCTAGAAATTCTATTGTTAGATTTCGTTTCTCGTTCAAGGACTTTGAAAATTCTTTCATTCTTTCAGCGATTTTGTTGGTATATAGCGTTCTGTCTATGAGGTGTTTGGCAAACTTGAAGGGAAAGCAGAGTTCTCTTTAGATGATCGATTGAAATACATTATAACATGTACTTCGCTGAGGTAATGGTTCGATCCATCGCGCAGACATTAGGTGGGTTGCTTCAAATATTTTCTTTCTGCACTGGAGTTTAGGAAACTCCTACATAGACCAAATAGAAAGCCAGACCATTTTCCACGGAAATACGAGAATATTGAATCAAAGCTTCCGACAAATTAATGAGACACAAATTATCTTCGTGTGAATATGTCACAGCGCCATCAGTAATTGACTCACTCAGTAAGAAATCCTCTAGAACCGGGACTGCAAAAGAAGTAAAAGATGAAGAAGTTGAAGGAAAAAAGGGATGAGAGAGAGGCTGCAAAGAAGGCTTGAAAATGGTCCATGTCGGATGGACGGATATTAAGTTGTTGGGAGGTTTAGGGCAGCAGAACCCAAAAAATCTTGCTTTGGACGGTAAGGTCCAACCCAACTGGCAACTTCATCCCATTCAACTTTTACGTCTTCTTCCTCTTTTTCCCCACGCACTATTGTGGATTGACATCTCACTACAATCTTCCAACCAATTATTAGTTCTAGTTTTGATTCTGACGGTGAAATTGTTGGAATTCACGTCCAGGATAAGTTGACGTTGTGTGGATTTTCGGGACATAATACCACTACAAAACCAGAAATTATTTGACAGTAGCTGTTTGTAATTGTTTAAGGTCAAATTCGTATGTATGTCTAAATCGTTTGGGTAGCCTGTGTTGAATTATCGGAGACTTATTATCGTGTTTGTCATTTGTCGTGTACAGTTAGGTTGAAAATTCGCAAAGTTCGTGATCCTGCTTGTTTCCTGAGAAAAATATGTGAAAAACGCGGTCAAGCCGGGTGTACATCTATTACACCGTTTAAATCTCCAAGCACTTTGAATATGCCATGACCTTAAGGTAATTCTGTGTCTCAATTTGGAGAAATTAAGTGGTCACGTTTATTTTGAAGGTTCGGTTGGAGTCGGACACAATGATAAGACAAGAGTGGTCATTTGATTGTCATTGTTGTGTCTCGTGTGTGGTCACTGGTACTGGCAGTGGTCACTGCTGAGAGACATAACTAGAGAAGTTTTATTTTTACTTACCATCATATACGGTGTCTGTCAAGTTTTATTTGGGCTCTGTCGTCTTCGTCGTCGTCGTACTCCTAGATCTTAATCGGTGAACATAACATTTTTGAAATGGTCGGTTGGACCTCATAAAACTCCAGTGTCCTGGAATGTGGATTTAAATTATAAGTGCTATTTTTCTGTGTATTCCGGTGCGTATCGGCGCGACGGACGGTCCATCTCAAGTCACGGGACGACTTATAATTTATGATTATGTCTCAAGTTGAAGTCTGACTTTGACTCAAACTCAACGTGACTTCTGAAAAGTGTTCAAGACTTTCAAATTCAAACCAACTGGGAAAGTTCAATAGGATTTTCCTTACTAAATTTACATAAGTGATTACCACTTCCAGATTTCCATAGTCGAAAACATGAGTGCACTTGACATATGACCTTTGGTGACCCGTGACGTGCCCCTTATATCCGATCCTGTAGGTCGTGGTTGAGTACATTCACGGTCTTGTGCTCACGTGATTGCACGCAATTGTCAATTTGAACGGTTTCCAGCATTATCAATTGATTTCAGTGCGCCGTGGTGTGACCTTGACCTCAATGACTGATTATTCAAAAGGCCTAATAAAAATGGCGGAATGAAAGCCGAATTTGGAATTTTCAAAGTACCCCGCCGCCCACCCGTCAAGATTTCCTTGCCTTGGGCTGAGTCGAGTCACGTGGATTTTGGCGGCTCTCGACGCTCTGATTGAATTGCAGTTCAGTTTTTGTTTTGTGTTGTGAGGAAAAAATTATTTTTCAGTTGTTCCGTCAGTTGTTTCACACGTGAGCAGTGACGTGACCTAGAATCTTTATTGGATTTTACAGTGGTCATAATAATTTATTCCAGAATTTTTGACCATGGTCAGTGGTCAATGTCATCATGAAATATGTCCGTATGGAAACCTGTCTGACTTGGGTCGGCCGAGACCAAATCAAATTAGGTTTGTTTTTGTTTACATCCGCCCGCCGCCCAATCCAAATAATCCAATGTTTATTGATTTGTCAATCCAGATTCTATTTTAGAATTTTTCATTAACTATTGAAATTTTGAAAAAATATGATTCGGCTTATTCTAAAATAAAAATTCTAAATTGAAAGCCATTAAACACACCGTTCGTCAACTATAACGAACCATTTGGATTTTACCAAAATCTTAGTAAACAAAAATGACCTACTACCACGTCAATTTGTTTGAATTCGAATCTATAACCAAAATCTGTGACTGACTCCATATTTCTGTTGGGAATTTAGGAAAGACGATGAGGTCACAGTCGCAGTCACACTGAAATCTAGTTCATAAATCGTTACTGGAAAGAAGAGGAAGACTGGACAAGAAGAAATTATTATTCCATCTGGATTGATCCAACTAAATAGGAAAAATGAGACCAAGGAATCCAGAGCCATATCCAGCTTGGGCAGATGCCCGTCTAGCCCTCAGATACATTAATAAGGTGCCTATGTCTTCATCGAATTGTTTCTTTTCATTTTCAACCGATATACTCGTAATAAATATCAAGTTTGAGGATTAGGTTGTGGAAGTACAGAGTTCTTCCATTATTTTGAACATACGTATCTTTCCAATTCCAACTCAAACCTTATTTGGTCATACATTTTTACCCGAGAATTGAGAATGGGAATGAATGGAATGGTTGACTTTGAAAGAATCAAGGTTTTCCTTTTCGGTCAGATACGTACAATATTTACTGCGTAGGCAACTGAGTGCCTTGTCAGATTCAGATATTTGGTAGTTTGACGGGACTTCAAACGTGCTTTTTCACCTTTCGAAATCCGAAATATTAATATTGTAATTGCCTAGTATTATTTATTGTTTAGGTTTCCGTCTAGGATTGTTTTCAGACATTCGAGCGGACAGAATTTATCTGTAAAATAAACCTTAAACAAATGTAGAAAACCTCGCTAAATCGGTCTTAACATCAGGGACTCTATTTTCTACTGTTATCTGATTGAGTGATTTTAAAAATCAAACTCCTACTCGCGTGACTAATCTCCCAATTTTTAGAATTTGATATGTACAGTTTGTTTCTCTCATCTCGATCTCGACCACAAATAATCATAAATGTGACTAAAGTATCTTTTGAAATTTTGATGGTCATGCCTTTAATGGCAGTAATGAGAGTAAATCTAAATCTAAAACACACATAGGCGTAGGATGATGACACCGCATTGAATGGGTTGGTAAGGCATTGGAATTCAGAGGGTATTTTATTTCATTTATTTTTAAAGCTGAGGAGGTGAGTTTTTGTACATTTTACTAAGTTTAACGTACTAAGCATTAAATTCTGAAATATACCATCAGGTCTACATAATACTAAAATTGGAATGACACACGACACACACTAGTTTAGGATGGCCCTGAGCGACTCATTATTAATACAATGAAGTGTTTCACATATACGAATTCAGAATTTTGAAGTATCATAGGGTTTTCAGTAGTTTTCACATTTCGATGTACGGCATTCGACTTTAAATATTATTTTCTATGTTTGGACCTTCTTTTTGTGTGTTTGTGTGTGTGTGCTACAGTTACGAATGAACGAAATGAAATAATTTAATCACAAAACAATGGGTATTGTAATTACGGGGCATAATTCATCAACATGGATTAATTGCAATTTCTAATTTAATTTTTACAGGGAAAAGCGCGTGGAAATAAAAGGGCTCTCTCCATCCGAAGCGAGTTTCAAAGGAGACTTGGTGATATAGGAAAATGTGCAGGGAGAAACGGGTGTTTCATTATCCTTTTAGGCATCATTGGTCTGTCCCTCCTATGTCTTGGTATTTCAAATGTGAGGTTGGACACCACCCTGGATTCTTTATGGACACCAGGTAACATATTACATTACATTCAAAAACAATACACTCTACACGACTAGTCGCCAGACGACAAGTTACAACTTTATTGTTCCTGTCAGTACTAAAAGTACCACGTACCCAACCTCTGCTTCCCTATTGAAATGCCATTCCTTTTCTAGGTATGTAATTTATAAGATCAACTTCAAACTACTTGTAGGTGTTACACATTATTTTTGTTTACTTTACATGTATATTGTCGCACTAGTTTGATTTTCCTTACCATCGTTTTTCTAATCCAAACTCAAATGCTAGTTACCTACATGTATTTTTAGTTTGCATGGAATGTAAGGCAATCAATGAGGATGACAGGATTGAAGTATTAGACAACGCAATCTAATTATAATTTATTCATACGTTTCTAAAAGTTACAATGTCTTCGTTAGGTGTGTGTATTTTTATCTGGCATACTAACGTCGAAATATGGTCGGTCTGTCTCCGATTTGTTCAATCGGTCATGTTAAATAATTAAAAGATCTCTCTGGAATGTAAGGAATTCATTGAGCATACCGAATCATTTGTGATTGCATTTTATAATTATATCCCAAAACAATGCCCAAACAACTTCCTTAGCAAACATAGAGTTGAAATTTTTACGGCTACGACTTTGATTAGATCAGATGGAATGGACCTGACCTATGTTTTGATTTTGACTTATTAGAAGGATCAGTTTCCGAATTCTTGATTGTCTATTCATTCAAACGATCAGATTTCGTTGTATTATGTCATTATGACAAGATGTAATATTATATGCTTTTTGTGGTGTTAAAAATATTTAACAAAACATAGAGTATTAAATTGTTGTTTTTCTTCTAACATTCAGATTCTGGCCGAATATACCAAGAGTTGGCATATGTTACCAAAATGTCAGGGTTTACTAGAGACACAAATGAACATTTGATTCAAACAACCAAGAAAGATGGACATCTGCCGATTCTAAATGCAAAGGCTCTCTTAGAACATTTAGACGTTTTACAAAAAGCCATTGCTGTAACTGTTGAATTGTATGATGTGTAAGTTGATTAATATATGATGATATTATATTCATACATGTATTCAGATTTAGTTTACTAAGTTGCAACTTCATCTTATTTTTGTAATAGGACATGGAGTCTCAAAGACATCTGCTACCAGTCAAATATTCCTACCTTCGATATTCATTTTGTGGATCAAATATTTGAAAAACTTTTTCCATGTGTTATCTATACACCACTCGACTGTTTCTGGGAAGGATCTAAACTACTTGGCCCAAGCTACCCAATTCAAGTTCCTGGGTTTAAAGGTTCATTAAAATGGACGAATTTGAATCCGCAAGAACTTCTTGCAAGGGCCAAAATGATCGAGGGGAGTGTGGACGTTCAAGGATTCCCTTTTGATAGTTTGGAAGGATTCATGAAAAGAAGCGGGATCGGGAGTGGGTATCTAGAGAAGCCATGCCTGAATCCTCTAGACCCAGACTGCCCATTCAGTGCACCGAACAAGGGAGCGGTTATACCACCGGACGTTGCTTCCATCCTTGACCAAGGTTGCTACGGGTTTGCCCCACGTTTCATGCATTGGGCTCCAGACTTAATTATTGGGGGTCAAGTTCACAACAAATCTGGAAGTTTAGTCAAGTAAGTTGTCTGGATGGAAATTATAGTTATCCTTAGGGCAGGGACAGGGAGCGGGGAGTATTCGGATGTAAATTTATATCCGGCAAAATCTTAAACGGTTGAATGAACAAATCTACTATGTTATTAAGTCTGTGCTATGACAAGTCCGTGGCGCGCTACGAGAAGTCCACTCCATGCTACTGTTGGGTATTTTCTTACTGTAGTGTCATGGCCGCGGTTACTTGGTAGTTGGCCATCCACAAATTACGTCTTCCAGACCGATCCACACGTACATCCTCATAAGACTGTAAGTGTAAAGCGGTCTGGATGACGTAATTTGTGGATGGCCAACTACCAAGTAACCGCGGCCATGACACTACAGTAAGAAAATACCCAACAGTACGAAAAGTTGGATCAGAAAAGTGAGGGAATCGTTATTTGGTGCATGTCGTCGTCTTTTGAGGACTACTGGTAATGAGTATGAATGAGGATGTCATCCATCTTTCATACTTTCATCAGGATTTTTTTTAACTCCCACCTTGTCATCTGTGCTAAATTCCGCGGAATCCTGCAAAATTTTGTTCAATCTGTATTGTACGATCATACTATTGTTCCTGACTAAACGAATCTTTCGTATTTCACAATATCTGATTTTCTAACCTGGATTTCAGAGCTGGAGGACTAATGTCAACAGTTCAGATTATGTCATCCAGTGAGTTACAGGAACTAACAAAAGCAACATATCGAGTCCATCATTTGGCAGACGAATGGGTGGAGGCAAAAGCTCAGGATGTTATCAGGACTTGGCAGTCCCGTTTTTCAGAAGAAGTGTCACGTTTAACTCTTCAGGATGATCGGAGTAATCAATTTAATTTCTATACGTTCACACCGGCCGGCTTGGATGCCGTTGTGGAAAGTGCATCTCAGTTCTCATGGTTCTGGGGAGGAGCCCGAGCTATAGGTTAGTTGTATAGTCCGAATTCTGACTGGTCTAAGTAACTCCGAAATTGGAACAGAAATTCATAGTTCGTGGAATTTGAATTTTAGGCGTGTGTTTGGCGACTGCTTTCGTTGGAGTTGTGCTTAGCGGCGACTTAAAAATGTGGAGAGTTCGTCTTGGATTACTAATTGCCGGCTCTCTCATAGGACTTCTTGGAACGGCGGCTGGCTGTGGAATTGCTGGGTGGCTCCTAATCCCATTTAATGTTGCCACAGGTAAAATGAACTTACGGATTTCTTAATGGCTCTTCGTTTCTATTCGTCTTGTCCTGTCATCTATTATTTGGTGATTTATTTTTATTGAGAAAACATCTTTATTTTCTAGCTTTATACTTGTCGTTTAACCGGTTTTCATTCGACATTTGAAAGATGAATGGTTAAACTAAGCGTGCTAATTTAAAAAAATATACGGCTAGGATATGCACAAGAAACATGCTTTTGAATTGAATCCAGTTACTCGTTTAATTGTACAACCGAACCGTACATTGCGTGGTTATTAACTTAGATTTTAATGATTTACTGATTTATTTTGTTTGTAGTTCATGTACTGCCATACTTGACGATGGCTCTCGTGTCTCAAGTGTTTTTCTTACTCCTATATTCTCAACTTCATTGGCACCATGATGCGAAGTCAACTTTGAAACGTCATGGATTTTCAATTCTTCTTGGAATAGTTGTCTCAGTTTTATTTATTGGAGCTGGAATTTTATTCCCTATTCCAGCAGTTCGCTCGCTTGCATTTCAGGTTTGTCAAGTCACGTTTTTCTACTTTGATTGTGCTAATATGATTATCATGACTAAAATATTAAGACAAGTATTAGTGAAGTCGAAACGATCAAATATACCTACCTACTTACGTAATATTATGCCGAAATTGTTCAACTAAAACCGTTTGATCTTTTTACAGGGTGCAATATTCTTAATTATGAGTTCAGCTGGAATATTTATTCTCTTTCCGGCGGTTTGTCAATGGGTTCTGCCAAGCCGCACAACAAAGCCAATTCTTCCGGTAACAGCAGACGGGATAGCCAGCGGGACGAGCGCCGTCGGAAGTAGAATCGCCTGTCAACCAATGTCCGATGCTCGTCTATCCTCTACACAATCAGTTCCTTTGGTCTCAATGGGAAACAATAATTTCAATTGTGGAATCGGGGGAGGAAAAAGGACTAGCAATAATAATGTAATGAGTTCTTGTGACGGCCAGGGAGACAGTATTAAGTTACAATTATGTGGTGAAGACGAAGGGCCAGAAGTTCACAACAGATTCAATTGGATTGACTGTTATCTCGGAGTTTTAAGTTTTAAATGGTTTAAGGTAAGTTTTCTCACACATCAGTTTAGAGATCATTTTTAATGATATACTAAAATAAATGCTTATTTCTCATGAGCTGAAAGGTTCGTTTTTATTAATTGTAATTATCTTCGACTTTGCAGGGTATCGTGGTTTTAGTTTACCTTGTGTGCCTCGTCGTCTCAGGGGTCGGAATACTAAGACTCAGACTGGGACTGCCTATTACGGATGTCGTGCCTTCAAATTCCTCCGAATGGGAATTTCTTGCCGCTCAAGGAAAATTGTTTCCTGTTTATCATATCAAAACTGTTTCGAAAGTCAATTTTGATTATCCCAATAATCAAAAGTAAGCTAACTCTTATTTCGGTACAGATTGGAGAGAGAAATTCTAATACTGTGCTTGGAAAACAAACTCGTCCTCTCGGCAAGCTCTCTTCACCGATTAGAGTCGTAGAGCCGGTTACCATTCTGGGTGTTGATGTACCTAACGCGGGAAAATTCCAGGACTTCCCAATCACATATTTTAAGACGATTTAATGTATTTTTGTTATTATTTTGATAAATCGTCATAAAATACATGATTTGGAAGTCACGGAATTTTTCCGCGTTGCATACACTACGCA
>JAQGCA010004318.1:0-10476 GCA_034698945.1 Protaphorura quadriocellata
GAATAATTCACATTAATGGTGTGTCTATTTTTGTTGTAAACTATGGACGTGCGAATAAAGTGGTTATTGTAGTGATGATGGGAAAAAATAGAATGTTCATGTCATGACTCATACTTTGACTCAAGACTCAATTCGAGATTTTCTTAAGTGAATGAAAAAGTCGAGGATGATACATCATTCTCACAAGGAAACTACTTTAAATGTGAAAACCTGATGTGTGCTGGGCACAGCAAATAGAACTGACAAATTTCTTAAACCTTTCATTTCGTTTATGGAGGAAATTGTTAAAATTTTCAGTCTATGCATTCTACATTATGGAACTTGCAATTTATTGGTAGTGATGACTTAAATGGCTAATCCTGAACGTTTTAACATAATTCGAGTTTCTCATGTGAAGGATGTTCCCTGTCAGTTTCCTCTCATTTTGCAAGGCGTTCTTACAAATTTATTGCAGGCACGTTTATGGATTTTCCTGGCGTCATGTTCACAAATTGCAATTGCAGAGATGAATGTAGAACTAGAATTTAAACTTGGTAAACTTAAACTCGTGTGGCCTGCCTGGGAGGCTTAAGTTCAGCAAATGTGCCAAATAAATTTCAATTGGAGTATCATAGCTAGAATCTCTGTACGACAAAACCAGAGCCGCTGCCAGAAATATGAGTTTTCAATTGTTAATTGAGACAAGTCAAGGCAGGGCCGCAAGTCAACGACCGATAAGATTAGTAAAACTGAGGTTGAATTTGATAAAAAAAAAATCCCCGATTCATTGCGGTACTGTGTACTGTAAGGACGGAAGACAATTTAATAATAGAGAGGAAATGATCAACTGAATGGTCTAGTTAAGCGAACGATATGATATGATATGAATTCAGCTTTAAAAACGTGACAAATGGTGTTCTTGAATTTATTCTCAGCTTTATTCCGTCTCCGCGTCCACTTGATTGATACGAAGAATAAAAGAAATTATCATTGTTGTGAAAATATTAACTGAATGCATAGAACTCTGGATACATGACGGGATTTATTTTAGTCGTGGTATAAAATACAATGAAATTGATAATTTTACAGAGTAGGAAGGAAATTGACCTCAATGAATTAGGCACATGTCGTATGCAATATGATAGATTCAGCGGGAGACATTGTTTGTAATTTGTCCTTAAATGGTACAAATCTCATCAGTTATGTTCCCAGAAATCACGGTTAAAGGTTGTAATCCAAGTAGTGAGTCCAAAATTGTATGGTACCATAAAATACAGATGACCATTTTTAAATTTTTGGGGAAGAACAAAATGCTACTAACTTTTATGATTCACGGAACAATTAGTATTTCTACTCTTGTAGATACAGATAGGCCTTATTTCCATTTAATCCAAATTATATAAGTGCCAAATTATAACTATGAATCTCAAATTCGTAGAAGCCGGGACGTTCGCGTTTAATTTTCGCATTTTTCAATTGTTATTAATTCACAGGTCAGACCTAATTTGACCAATTTTACAACCTTCTGCTAGTTACGTCGGTGTCCCTCTTGCCTTTGGTACGTTCCCTAAAGTTCATAGACAGACAACCAGTATTTGTGTGATAACTTTAATGGTTCAACAAAGCAAAGAATTGCCCTTGACTCAAAATATGGACTAATGAGGTCTTAATACTGTCTGTTACGGTATATTTGTCTAAATTCTGTCGAGTGTATCGAAAGTGGTAGTATTGTTTGGCAAAATAGAATATGACATTAGGATTTATGTATTTGTGTTTGTAAGCCATTTGCTACTTGGATTGACAAGGTCTTTTGTAAATTATTATCTGTATTATTCTATTCCATTCAATTCGTTCTTGAAATAATTTATTTTCTTCAATATTAATATTCAGATTTAAATATCACAGCAAAGATGGAATGTAATGTGTAAAAAAGTAAGACGATTATTATGCATGCTATCTGGTCGAATGACCCAGAAGTGTGATAGTGCGAGGGTCAAATGTTTTAAAAATTAATTTCTACGAAACGTACTTGTGTCTATCGTTAAGATTCAAAAAATAATCTTGTACTTGTACAATCAGACAATTGCCTAACTTCAAAAACACTTTTCAATTGGTTTCAGGTTCAGAAGACCATTCTGCTCAGCTCCAAGCCCCGAGGTTTACAACTCAGCCTTCAGCCGCAGGGAGCATTGTCAGTGAAGGTCGGCCAAAAATTCTCCAGTGCCAAGCAAAAGGTAATTTACTTCAAATTTTTCAAAGAAATATTTCCGTGCATTTTCAGAATGAAACGCATTCGCAGTTTGATTTGTCTGATTTTAAGTGATGTTTCTACGTTAAAAATGTGGAAAGCCTTTGTAGTGTTCGAAAAGTTTTATTTGCCTCTTTAATGAAATATTTATATTTCCATAGGCAAATGGAAAATAAGTAGTAAAACTAGTATATGTACGTTTAGTAGTAGATAAATGTTTAAATTTGAGTAGTCAATGATGATATTGACAGTGCCACAACGCTTATCGTTTCTCTCTTCGTATGCTTGATTTGGTGAAATTCCTGTGTATGGAAAGGTATTTAGGTCAATATTTGACAGGTGCACTTATGAATTCATATTTCGTAGTATTGCATGAAGGATGACGTGAGGCAAGCTGATGACAGATTTGTCCTAAATTCTGTGGATTGAAAGTTCATTAGATCCGGTCCATGAGACTATGCCAAGTTTTTCTAAAATTTTGACTTTGATGGGTTTTATGATACCCAAGTGATAACTATGAGTTAGGGTTAAGCATGTAATGTACGAACTCTATGATCTGACCACGGATGGGTATTAAAGTTAAAATTGATTTATAACCTGACAGTTAAAGACAAGTAAAAGGTGCACTTATTATAAAGAATGCATTTCTTTATTTTGATTTTTATCTGCTGACGCTACATCTTCAGGAGAAATCTTCAGGTCAAGTAATAATGAGAAAGCTTTTTACTCGTCATATATAGAGAGTGAATTTGCGACCGGTTCATGATTAATTTCATTACTACCTAATAAAAATTGTAATCGTTAGTTACCCAGAAATGCTGGAAAACCTCTATGCACCTGAAAGTCGAAGAAAGTTAATAAGATACATTTACATAGTACCTGACTCTTGCTAATCGTATAATGATTTAAATATTCGAGCTATTCGAATGGTTCAGGATTTTAGAAATATTCCTCGAAACAACTATGCTGTGTAAACGGGGTATAATGTACTTACAATTACAACTTGAACGGGATTGATATTTGGAATTAGTAAATTAATTTTAGAGGTGTCGGAATACCATCAATTAACGCAAACCGCCACTATCCGAAAGTACATAGTACCATACACGACTTAAATATAACATTTTGGATATAAATCCCTGTACGCGCCTTCTACGCCAGGATTTATCTGGACAGAAGAATTTCTTTTTTTCTGGCTTCATTTGTTTTTGGTTGACGTCTAATGTACATTTGATTTCTAATGTAATACAAAATCTCATTTCTTTCACAGAAAAAAAATGACAGCCTGAAAATCGTATGAAAATAAAACCCAGAAATTACAGACTTTTGACTTTTGCATGCCATGCATGTCTCACGCTACGGACTACGGACTTTGCTAAACTAAACTCCAGCACGAAACAAATTAGCATGCATTGATGAAAATAAAATTTTGACCCCGAAGAAGTTTATTTTATTTTGTATGTACTGGTGTAATGTGTGTGATTGTTTATGAGTTGGAGTTAATTGCACACACCACACGCTACACGCACAAAGTGGATTTTAGTACGTGCCAACCAACCTCACTAAATGTGAAAATAAATAAAATTTAATTTGTAAC
Source organism: Protaphorura quadriocellata (assembly GCA_034698945.1). Lineage (NCBI taxonomy): Eukaryota > Metazoa > Arthropoda > Collembola > Poduromorpha > Onychiuridae > Protaphorura > Protaphorura quadriocellata. Next base: position 3,825 of record JAQGCA010004318.1, read on the forward strand.
GTTTGGATTTAATTTTATTACCATCGCAAAATATTTTTTGTTCCAGTTCATTAAATTTTCTTTAAATGCCTTAGTTGGTTTATTTGTCTTGAACTGACGATGAGCATTATTGCATGTTCAAAATTTTTATTACCATGCTCTGTATGACTACATAAGGCTAAAATGAGATTGACTTCAGGCGTCTGTTTATTTCCTTTCAAAGGGTGGAAATTACAACGTCCAAAAATAGATTCAGAATATAATAGAATAGAATACTAGAATGAATGGCTGTCTTGTGTAGGATGTGGTCGGATGCCGATGCTAAATGTGGAGTACTCAAAAAATACGTTTAATCATTCGACCAGGTCATAGGTTATTTCTTAAAAACTCAATCATTTTCACATTTGAATTGTTTAATTCTAAGAGAACTCAACTGTCACTTCAGTTATAATATTATTTATTATGATGGTGTATCTAGGCCTAGCCTAGGGTTTGAAATTTGGAATACAACCTGTTCTCACCTGTGTAAAAGGACCATATCCCACATTACGACCAATTGTTGGGGAATGAAACTCATCATTCGATCTTTTAAGGAAGTTTTAATGTGTACTTCTAATTTTGGTGTTTTTTTCGTGTCTTCCATTTTCCATAAACTTCCTAAAATTAATTTATTTTAAATATTGACAAACCGTCGAGTTGGATCTCAAGCAAGCGACGTTTCACCGCTTTTGCTAAAAGAATCGATTGAAGCATTCAACTATTCCGTATTTTGTACCTTTTTCCGACTTACCAAATACTTGAACGACTTTAATTCCCGTTCCTCAGATTTTGTACAACATAAAAACATCGTACTGTCTAAAAATGTTGTAGTCTGTCGATATTGATATTTCGACAGAAATAAAACTATTTTCGTTGTCCATACATTCGGCCAAGCACGGAATGTAAGATCGTACAATCGGTAATTCCATTTCGAAATGTTCATGGTACTATGAATGATGGAAAACAGACCGAAACTTCGAGCCTTTGTAATTACGAATCTTATCGACGTTTGTTCTATTCAAAATCGAATGCGACCACTGGGTTCGAGCGGGGTGTAGTAACATAACTAAAATATTGGCTCAAATACTCACATTGAATTCCAGATTTCGAAAATTCCAGAGCGCTATAAAAAGCGGCTTCCATGTCATCAATATAGTTCCTGTTTGACAATTTGACATTAATGTGCACTTAATTGCTGGTATTTGTTAAACATCTGACTTTATTTCAACATTAGGGTTATTGATGAGTGGCAGATGCATCCACAATATCTTTAGTTATTTTTTTAGCTACTTTTTGTATTCCCAAGAATTTTCCCGAAGTTCGATTTGTCGATATGTGGAGTTCTACAAAAAGGCATGCATGCAAGCATGAAACCCCAAGTCATACAATTGACAACGATGACAATTTCTCGACATTTGTCCCTGTGCCCAGTGGAAAGGCATGCACAGACAATTACCTCAATTTAAACAATGCAATGGAGTAAAAGTGAGCATAAGGTACGACATTCCTTACGTCGAAAAGTGATGAATTGGAAGGTGACAGACAAAAGGGGTAGAATAAATGTAGCAGTCTTTACTACTACGAGTACGTGGAAATTCTATTCACTCACATCTGTATATGGTTCCTAAACTTGAATAGTACATTTCATTTACACATTGTATAATTTTAGTGCACTGTATAATCCACTGGCTATGTTGCAGTTCTTTAGAAGTTTACGGCTCTGAGTTGTAGACATGGTTGGGTCTGGTTGATTGAGAATTTTTTCATCCAGGTTTTACTGGATAGATGCTCTTGCTCACAAGGGAATCTTTCGAATGGTTTGTGTTATTTGGCTTAGAAAAGGTACACTTTGCTTTCTCAATTCAAATTCGAATACATCATTTGTCAGATATCTCTGCTTTGAGCCGTACGTGGCAGTTTATTGTCCGATCGTACAAAATTATATCAGAGTTCTTTCATCTGCCTGAGCTGGAGTTTTATTTCAGAACGGAAAGCCAAGAAACTATAATTTGTCAAATGGAAGTCTGAATAAACTATTGGTATAGTTGAGATGAACTGTTGGTATAGTTTCCAAATCATGTCATATGAAAGAATATTTGATCGGAGTTATTACTAAAGTTTGATTGGTGCTTTCGAAGGAATAGAACATTGGATGATTAGTATAGTACAATTGTAATTGAAAACATTTATACTAAAACTGTAATTTGAGAATAGAATGCAATATGGAGTCCATAATTTTAAATCAAAAACTAATTCATACATTTTAATATCACTTTAGACAATAATTGAGTGCTTGCATGGAAGAAAGTACTAAGTCCCGGGCTTTAGCCCGGGACCTAGCACTTTCTTCCATGCAGGCACTCAGTTGTTCTAAAATGCACACGATTAATTTGATGGAAAACGACATAGTTATATACAGAACTCCTAAATCCCAATGTGGTCAATCGTGATTTAGCATAAACCAATAGAGATGGTATAAAGTGAAGCAACATCGTTGTCTTCGATTCCGGTAAGAACAGATACCTCCGCTCTATATAAAGTTTGGTCCAGTATTCTTAGCATTTCAGATCTTTTAATTATGATGATCGATGAGACTACATTTTCACATAATATAAAAACGATGTCCGACAGTTCCATCAGTTGATTATTTGGTCCACAATTTTTAGATGGGTTCGAATTGAATAGGGAATATCTGATCCGGACATTAAGCAAAATTACGCACATATCCATTACAGCATTACAGCTCAATGGTACGTACAGCTTTTAATTATTTACTTTATCGGCCAGGCAGTGCATTTCTGTTGTTTTAAATGTTTCTCGACTGGAATTGTTCCCCAGTGCCAGGAATACCTTCCATTATCCAATTGGAAACCCAACCCACTCTCCACGAAAATTACAAGGTTTATAATTTGACCCAGTCCTACACCGAACGTCACTTAATAGGAGTATTTAAGATTAAAAATGAGCACAGTTCTACTTATAAGAGAGCGGCGAGCAGTTCTAAACGTTCCCTTCTGAGTTCCTCGTCGTGAGTTTTGGTTTCTTCAAATCTTACTCTAAAGACTTTAAGAGCTGAGCCCTGGAAGAAAATGAAGGCCGTCTTTGAGTCGTAAGTTCCATTACTGTTGGGGTGAAGTTCCTTCCGTTGTCGGATGTAAATGCAATAGGGTTGTATTTTTGTATTGCATATAGTTTTTCGTTTCACGAGTAAAATAGGGTGGGTTCATAATATTTTTTTTGGTTGGTTCTCCGGAGGACCCGGCCGGGCGGATGCATGTGCGTGTGTACCTCAGACATCAGTTAAACCTAAAGGTAAATCCAAAATGTAATATGCACACGCAATGAAACCCTGGATGGAAGTTTTTCAATGCATTAGTATTTTCTATTGTATTTCTTCCTATACTTAACTCACGAATTGTCGCAAGAGTACTACGGAGTGGGTAGTTTTTTTCTTCTAGAAATTATAGAATCATATTCAAAGGTGTACCACGGAATTTTTGAAGCGTACCTGAACAACTTTTTATAAATTGACAATTTTTGAGAAAAACAGATATAAAAAAATTGACGTTGACCTGCAACTTGACCTCTGAAGCGAAAATTTATATTTTGGTCAGTTATAGATACTGCAGGTTGAGCCATATGTAAAAAGCAATGGGTAATATCATATTCACATCTGATCTTAACTTGATTTTAAAAGATGATTATAAATCGTATAAAATTTTAAGATGAAGGTAATGACAGCTGTACATTTCTGATCTGATCCAAATATGTCAGATCAGATAATATCCTGGGAGTTCTTCCTGCTTTGATCAAAATAGTTCATTATAATTTGCACGTACTCAATATTATTTACGATTGTGACATATAATCTCATATAATGGATTTATGAAACACCCTAATACTCTGTGGGGAGTTACCTGTCGTAATTGTAGTCGGAGTTCGTGTGCCGGGCTTAGAAAAGTATACTTTATACATAAGAACAGGTTCAGCGTCTGAATTGAATAAGCAGACTGGCAGCATCCATTTCTCGTTACATTTGCATTGAAAGGGTTTAAAGTACTCACCCACCATGACATTATCTACTTGTAGGGGACACTTGGACACTTGACTTGAATTTTGAATGAATTGCTAGGGCATTGCTGACAGGATGTTGAGAATAGAGAAATCTGGCATGGTTAAATGCTTCACAGATGAATCCGATTTCCGACCGGAATCCGAATTCTCCTTGTGTGTTGTACTGATTTAATGGAACTCAGAGAGATTTAATTTCCAAATTACATGTGAAAGGAAACAGATAGAATAATAAATTAAATTTAACGGGTGATGTCATTCGGATATGTCATAACATGTGGTCTAGTAGGAAGTATGTACAAATGTTATATTAAAAAAGAGCGATTGAATGTAATTGGAAGCTGCAATTGTCTGCTCTCATGCAACCTCGGAGTTTTATCTTAGAATTTTTAGGGCTCCGTCGAAGCCATAGAGGTAGGAATTGCAGATATATTGTCTAGCTGATTGATTAGACAGAAAAAGCATAGAGAATCTAAATTTTCTAAATCTATGGTTGAAACTATGCTCCACAGTCTCATCTATTCCTCATTTCTAAGTTTGAAGGACAAAATCCTGAAATTCGTGCCCCAATTTTAGTAACACATCCCATAGCTGCTGCATTACCTTTGGAATTGTCTACAACTCCGTATTTTTATTTTTATTTTTCAATGCGACTTACGCGTACTCAGAAGTTCTAAGCAAAATGAATTAAAAATTATTTTTGCAGCTGACTACGTTTTTGATAAAATAAAATCCTTCGTAATTTTATAAATAATTTGCGTAATTGCTTGATTCCCTCCATAACACATGGATTGGTGTAAATGCGTAAAAGGGTTGAAATAAGTGGAATTGGAATTTATTCTGACACAACTTCTGCTTTGTTTGTTTGGCTTGGGCATTTGATTGTGATGATTCTTTTTTAACCCTTCCACTGCTCTGCATGCTATTTCCTTAGGGCCTAGGGCATGGACAACAATTACTCAGGATTGTTGTCTGTCTGCACGGTTGCACGTTAGCATGGAGGATGACTGACAAAGATACAGAAACAGACATGGTCGTGTGCACACATGCGTAAAAGGAAGGCTAAAAGTTCATCAAATCTTATCCCACACCTCCAATTACGACTAAGCAATATTTTATGGAATATGTTCCAGTCTATTTGTAATTTCAAGGTAGATGCACCTGGAGGAAAGTTTCAAGGATGAAATGATATATCATATTCCTGAAAATTAACATTACCATTATAAACCTGTACCAGGCGACCAATAGGTAATCGCAACTTACTTCGGATTTAAGGTGCTCAGGCGACATAAGGCCGGAGATCTCAGGCAGATTGCCTAAATTCGGTGTTGTAGTTGTAGGGACAAGTTGCACTATAAAAAATCCTATACTGTTTTGGTCCATGTTTATAATGATTCAAACGAATGCATAATCTGAAATAAAAACTTTTTTGTACCCATGAACTGCGTATTGACTGTAACATACAAACAACGAGGAGTTAAAATGAACTCAAGTTGTTATTTTGATGATCCGGTGGATTGGCACTTTTGTTGAGATGAAATTAGACCCAAGGACTTATTTCGTGCGTAGCATTGTATTGCATAAACCTTAAAGTGTGCAATTTGACACTGAATGAGGAGTGAATGACGGCACTCTGAGTGTGGGCTTTTCTCATTTTGATGAACACTCGGTAGTAGTAGTGGCCAAAATACCAAATGCCATTGCCATACATGTGGTGGAATGGATGTGAATGTGGAATTCTTTGATCTCTATCTGAATACCGCACGTCAATTTAAGTCGAGTGGCCAATTTGATGAGTTAATGTCTGGTTGGTCATGGGAATTTAAATCTGCGGAATTTGCGTTTGACTGGGTAGTCAGAATGTAAAATGACATTACCGTTCGGCCAATGCTTGTTGGGTTCATCTTACCTTTGATACGACAGACGAAAGTAGAAACTGTATGCTCGCTCAAAATTGGATGCAATGTGAGGATTGCGAGTTACACAAATGGGTAAGTTGTCGAGATTTAAACGGGAGCTAGTTGGCCTCCTAAATTTTTTTGAGATTTTATAAATTGGTCAAATAAATTAAAACATTATTAAAAGTACAATTACTGAATTGTAGTTTCGTTTTCTGAGATGTACCCTTTAAATCTTGAACTATTTTACCGCTTCTGGCTTCAGGCCCAACATTGGTAATGTCACTTAATTTGAAATGCTCTGGTTTGTGGTTGTGCTTGGCTCATAGGTAGGTCGGAATTTCATTTGAATTGTGTGAGACTTAATTTCACTCGTAATTTTACATAGTTTGTCTTCCCTCCCATTCTTCCGCCGGAAAATCAAATCATTATGTGAATAGAAAGGAAATAAATCGCTATTCTGCGTCCGCCAATGAACCTTGAACTTCTGCTTCGACAGAGTTTATCGTGAGACTGAGAACCAACATTTGGGTTTGGGGTTCGAATTTAATGAACCGTTGAAATTTTGAAAATGATGATTTCAATTTGCAAAAATGTGCATACCATGCATTTGGCAATGAGTTTTATCATTTATAATCTTGTTTTGCACCTCACGTATAAAACTT
>JAQGCA010004319.1:0-10476 GCA_034698945.1 Protaphorura quadriocellata
ATCCACTTGACGACCGACCGGAAGTCAATTTGTGCGTGACGTCAGAGGTCTCCATTATTAAAAATTTGACAATAGTAGCAAACGGGAACCCTGTACCATTACGCTGTCTTGGCTACGGTAAATTGAAATAACAAAATATTTTGTTGTTTTCGCTTACCGTTGTGCTCTCATGCCTTCATAATTGGCAGGATAATGAAGATAAGCTCCCATGGGTGACATGACATGTCCATTGTGATAAGCTGTCGGAATTGGCATCAGTCCATGACCTCCATTCATGGCAGCATAGCCCCCAGAGTACCCTCCGCCATATTGTGACGCACTTGAACCAGAAGAAGACTGACTCCTCGGATCCCCTAAAGATTTAATTCATAATATTTAGTTCCTGCATTCATTTATAGCTTACGAATTATCAATTGAGAAGAAATAGAAAATAAAAATATGCAGATAATTTTTTTAAAAACATTTTATGAAAATTTTAAATACCTCGACCATTTCTCCCACCAGAAGGATATAGTGTTTGTGACAATGCTTTCTGAGCCTTATAAATTGTTTTATCCACCGGTTTTGCCCAAGTAATTTCAACACGTGACCCGTCAATATCAGTGTCATTCAATGCAGACTTGGCCTTTTCGGCCTGAGTCCGTGAAGTGAAGTGAACGAAGGCAAAGTCCTTCAATTTCTTGACCTTCTCGACTCCACTGCCTGAAGCTTCATTGAATAACTCCAGGAGAAGAGCCTCTGTCGTGGTCAGCATCAGATTTCTGACATACAACACTTGAACCTAAGAATTTATCAAGTGTTAAAATAAAATGCTCAAATAATTAGTAAATAGTATTTAAAACTAAAATGACCTTGCTCATAATTTCTGAATCCACATCTGGTTCTGGTTCTGCCCAATCTACTGCCACTTCAACTCCCCACATTAATATTTTACCTGGAATCATTTTTCTTCGAGCAACTGCAGCTACCCTGAAATATTTTGGAAATTATTAGAAATTTAATTCAATATTTATCAAAGAAATATTAAAAATGTTTATTTTACTGAACGCACTTGTGACTACTATACTCAACGAAGGAAAATCCTCGATTTTTAGTTTTATCAGCAGCTGAAGGGTACATGATGACTCGAACGACTCCTTCGGTCACTTTGTTGATTTCATCAAAAATGTCTTTTTCTGTTTTATCAGTTGGAATTCCTCCGACGAATAATCGACAATTGTCCACAGACTTCACCACACCGATGTATCGTCCTATAAAATAAGATTAAAATCAGTTCACTTTTTTGGACAGGTGTTCATTTCCTATTCGGATGCTTTGTACAGGGTGTCTCAGAGAATGCGCACCATTCTTTGATTATATTTTCGCGTAGTTACAGTTACAAGAAATTATGTTACCGTCAGGTTTGAATTATTGATAACTTCGAAGAATTTCTTTTATCAACGTAAACTACACACACTTTTTATTAACTTAAAGCGGAAGTCAGTTTTGTTGATGCGTCCCACAGTCCCATTGACTTTTATTTTGATGGTTTACATTGATAAAATCAAAATCTTAGAATTTATTAATAATTCCAACCTAACCGTAACATAACTTCTTGTAGCTACGCCAAAATATCCTCAAAGAATGGTGGGCTTTCTCTGGGACACTCTGTACATACAGTACAGTTTAAAACAAGGGCAAATTGAGTACAATAAACAATACTGTACTAATTCTAATCAGGAATAAAATAAACATTGGGAAATTATTTGAAGAGTGCAAACAAATAAGCATGTTACGTGTGTGCTGTGCACTTGTGCTTGTTATTTTTGCTCTCAATAAATCTTCCTATCTTTTTGTGCCTGTGGAGAGTTATAACAATGGAATCATTCATCAGCCCGTCAAATTTTTCTTGATAAGGAAGTTTGACATGAAATGATTTATTTTTCAATTTTTTAATTTACCTTTTCATGTAGGTACGTACGCACTTACAAAAATACAAAAAGATGAACACAACGACGGTGTGAATGTGAATGGAGTATCAGACGATGGACCTTACCACTCGGACAATGGTTTTTATCAAGAAGGGAATTTTTTTTAACAGTCTGGTCCATTCCGATTTATTGAACACTGTCATATTCATTTTAGACACCTCATAATATTTTACCTGAATGTCAAGTCGCGCCGACGGTCACAACCTTAATGTCTTTCTCCAATCTCATGGTTGTATATTCTCAAAACTAAATCTGATATTAGCGCAGGAGCTTTGGCCCTAAACTGGTAAAGTCGATTTGATTAGATCAATTAAATCAGAACGGACTCAAGTGTCCCAATAATCACTTTTGTGAAGCAAATCGCAAAAGTTTTATCCCGTACATGTTTAAGCCGGTGGAAATTGAATGTACGACTTGTACGAGTACATGCGTTACATATTTGAGTAAAGTGAGCAGGTGACCCTACATTCCTGTCTCCAATTAATTTTAATAGATTAGGATAAGGAATTCCTCTGGTCTGCCGTAAATCAAAAGTAATGTATGGACGAATCGGAATACTTTAAATTGGACTTTAAATTGGTTAGTCATTAAAATTGATAGAAATAAATGCTCGTGGAGTATGATAACCGGTAATAATGAATGGTGATTGAATTCTAGAACAAATAGTACGACATTGCATTTGAAATCTATTGGATATTGTATGAACATTTATAATGCCACCAATTATACAGTTATACAGACACAGTGCTAAAAATTATATCCTTGCATCTTGGGTAGGATGGTTGTGCTTGCAAAGGGTGTGACATAACTTTTTGCTCCCAAATCCTGACCAATCAGGGTGAGTCGGACACACCCTGAGATATTTATCTTATAGAATATGTGGCATGTAGTTAGTTATTCCGCTATAATATCCGATGCGCGTATGTCGGCGCTGACAGAGTACTAAAGTACAAATCGACTTGAATGACGGATATCTGTACTGTAAATCGAATAAAACAAATCCAAAAAAGTTTAAGCGCTATGGTTAAATAGATAAAAAGACCAGAAATAATATGGGTCCGATTGTTGATAACAGTGCAATCTGAAATTTATTTCTTAAATGTGATGATGACGGTGTAGTGACCATGACCACTTGTTTCCTATAAATTTCGACCGCTTTGACTAAATATACTGTATTTTTGTAGTTCGCGGTTTTATAGTCTATTGCGAAGGCTAAGAATTCACCTCGTTTTGACTTATGCGTTACTGCACTATCACCAGTACACCCAATGTCTTTCAACCGTCATTTGGGCATACCGATACTCTTACCCACATGAGTGAAAATAAAACATCGGGTATACAATATAATAACCACACAGCAGTAACTGAGATACGCCATGCCCGGGAAATCGAATCATGAAAAGATTGTATGTGGGAACTCTTATTAACTATTCTAAAAATCATTTAAAGAAAAACAGTTTTTATACCTTTACGAATTTCATGGTTGTTCAATTCGCGGATTGCTCGTTGAGCGTCTTCCGTTTTATAAAATTGAACAAAACAGAATCCCCGGTTTGCCCCGTTAAAGTCCATCATGAGCCGGATCTCATAAATCTTTCCGATTTTCTCAAATGTTTCCACAAGTTCAGGCTCAAAACAATCTCTCGGCAGTTTTCCGACAAACACTTCACTGCCTAATTTGGGAAATCAAAGAAATATGTTAAAAATGCTGACATAAAAGTTTGAGCGTATCATTTTTAGATTCTCGTTATACTTTGTGGGGTAGAACCTTCACAACGGTTGTTCAGGAGGTCAATGGTTACAGCAACAAAATTCCAGCAAAATCGGGCTACGTCTTGTGGTAAGTTCTGCGCGGTGTAAATTTTTTAAAATGTTTACTTTTTCCAAATTTTAAAACTACCTTTAGGGGGCGGCGCTCCACTATGGTCTCGCGGTGGCCCCAGTCTTCTTTGTCCATTCTCTTGCGTTACATCCATTCCAGTACGTTCCAACAATTTTGCAAGATCTTCAACAATTTTGTCCGGCAATTTCTCACTATTATTTGTTCCTGCCATACTGTTTGCGAATCTAGTTGTTTATTCGCGGAATCGTAAAAAATAATCTGGCAAATTTTTCATAAAATCAAAAAACGCTTGTGGATTCCTGCCAAAAATTTTTGATCTATTTTAACTTATTAATTAATTATCCTATTTATTATCTAATTTTAGTTATTCTTACAAAAATAAATAAATCTAAATTATATAACAAAATCAGGAAAAAATCAAGACCGACTGAATCACAAAGGATTTTTGTGTTTCCTGCGATGAAATCAACAAGAATCAGAACGAGCCGGTATTTAGGTCCTCTTGTTTTATATTTAATTGTTATCTCCATTTGCTAAATATAATCTATGAATAGGAATATTTGACATGTAATTTGTAAGTGTGAGTCAAACATACATGGACTTGAGATAAGAGGTGTAGAAAAATGCCTGGGTCACTCTTTTCAGTGACGAACTCATAGCAGCACGGCAGACTTTCAGTCACTATTAAATTTGCCATAAATACTTGGAAGTGTGAAACGCAATTGAGCCAAAATGACACATTCATTATTCTCACAAATTCCATGTTAAAAGTGGATGGAATTGGAATTACAGGGTAGCTGATAAGCTGCGGAAATTTTGCATACAAATTTTACCCGTAAAAAGTAAGATACATATACATTTTGTACAGAGATTCATTTTGCATCAACAGGATTATTAGAGCGAGTGCGACCAATTCATTAAAACTTGTCAGCGTTGTTGACCGTAAATATTAAAAGATATAGGTTGTGAGTTATGAGCCACCCTGTACATAACATAAAATTGTAATGTAGCTGTGCTGTGGCGGAATCCACGAGGAAATAGTCAACTAATTGATAAGATAACGTTGAACTGGATAAATACTGTTCATAATTGACATGACACAGTAAAGGAGAGCTTACCAGACCAATTGTCCTCATAATTGTTCCAGTTTGACTCGTAGTTATTATGTTTTTGCGATTAGAATTTGTGATTTGATTGTTTCCAATTCCAAGTCGTCTACAAATAACCTCTCGGCATTGGAATTGGATTTTTACGACGGTGAATGAGATTTCAATTGACACACACATAAATTTGCAATAAAACCATGCACTTTGATTTAGTCCGTCGTACCAGCGGTACTCTCGCAATTACTTCGCTATTATGGCGTGGGTTCGATATGTTGTGCAGACAATGATGTTACTTTTAACCAGTTTCTCAGCGTATTGAGTGACGGGCTTAAATCAATCAAGGCAAGGGCGTGGTTCGATTCCTGCTCAATCTACTTTCCAGTTCCTTGTATGTATGGCTGTTCGCACGGTACTTGTTCCGCAGAGATCTTGGTTTGACTGTCTGGGTCGATGGGGCCTCTAGAGTAACCTCTCTAGAGAGGAGTCACCTCGTTGATATCAGTTCAGGCCTACGAGTTAAGAATTCGTTCAGGGACATATGACATAGCTTGAATTTGAACTTTGGGGATGAAATGACTATAACTGTGACCTTGAGACCTTGACCTTAACTTTAAAACCACATAATATGCATTCATGTTAATTCTGAGCATGTGAAACTTTTTTACTCTTTTGAATTACAATTCTAGTGATACTCATTTCCAATATTTTAAACCGAACATCATTTTATTTCATACTACTTGATTCTGAATTATTTTAGACGAGTATTCATTTCAACGTGATATTCATTCCATATTTACCTTTGGATATTATATTGAATTATATTAATCGACATTTAAATGTTAACATTTCATTTTACAAATTCCTTTTCACTTTTACAAAATATTTGCACATTTTGTACAATTTACGTTTTAATTTACAGTCAATATTATATATAGATTATGCAATTCTGGGACAGCCATAACATTTTCAATTAAAAAATCAATATTTCTATTTGATGAAAATTAGTCGTGTCTTCAAATTCAGAAAATAACTAATTATTTACGCCAAACTTCAGGGCATTAAAATGTCATCTATTTTTCGTGTCTCGATATCGAGCTTACTTCCAAACTCCAAGTAGCGTTTTAAGATTCCACACACGGGTCAACTAAGAAAAACCGAATTCGTCAATATGGGTTTTGCCTCTAAGGACATTAGTCCGCTCCGAAGTCATATGGTTATAAAAACTTGGATTTATTGATTCAATATAATCATGGTAATCTGATCTGAAACATTCAGATATGCAAGTATGCAATTAGATTTTTTTTTATCCAAGAAGATAACACAGCCTGCAAAATAAATGAATGTGCGTGCTCGTGTATTCAACAATTTATTTTGGTTCACCCTGTACAAGATTGTTTGGGGCACAGGGCGACGGACGACTATTATTGGAAGGAAGGAAGTGGAGGGAAGTCTCATATTTTGAACTGTAAAAATATTCCTTTAATTCATTTAAATCAATTCTTGGATTTCAAATGTTTCCTTAATTTTTAAATTCCTAATTGGAATTGGAAATATACTTGGTGATACACACGAAGGTATTTTCCAAACGTCATTGGCGGAAATTCAAGCAATTACAAGAAATCCAGAGATTTGACCCGTTCGGGTAACTCTTGTTTTTAGTTATGTTTAATTTACAAATTAGTTCATTTTATATTATGGCCCTTCATAATTTGACAACAGCCTCAGTAGGTTAAGCTCACACGGAATATACAGGGTGTCCCAGAAAACGCACCATTGTTTGATCATATTTTGGCGTAGTTACAAGAATTTATGTCACCGTCAGGTTGGAATTATTATTTTATCAACGTAAACCACTCACTACTTTTATTAACTTAATCCGGAAATTAGTTTCATTCATGACTCCCACTGTCCCAATGATTTTTATTTTGATGATATACGCTGATAAACTCTTTAGGGGCAATAATATTTTAATCCATATTTTTTTATGATTTATTGACATTCTTTCACAAAATGTTAGGTTTTGGGAATTCACAAACTTCTGGCTACGAGGCCATGGAATTTTCAAACCGAGTCACAAATGACAGCTCGCCCTCATCACCCGAGGATGAGATTGACCCCTTGGCAGATATACCGGCTCCAACTGAAAAAGCACCGAAGAAAACTAGTAATTTAAATCTTGACTCTCGCAGGATACACCTGACCTGACCACCAGGGTATTGACCCGACACCCAATTTTCTTAATCCACTGACATCCGCTGAGTGGGCTTTGAATAATATTTTTGTGTTGAAATGAAGTACTTTATTTCGCCAATTTCCGAGAATATGGTAAAAAAAAAAAAAAAAAGTAACTAAGGTCCGCTCCTTAATATCTTTGGCATATCCATTTTGAATGGAAAGAGGAAATTGGGTGTCGAGTCGATGTCCTCCTCGTCAGGTCAGGTGTATCCCTTGTCAGTTCATAAATTAAATTATTGAATTAGTTAATTAAAAATTATTTTAACTTAGAAAGAAAATACGTAAGGCGAAAACATAAGGTTTTGCCAAACAAGAAGCCAACGGGAAAGTTTTCTTGTCCGGACTGTGACGATAAATTCTCTGGAAAACGGGACCTTGGAAAACACAGAAAACTTCATGCGGTGAATGAATTCGAATGTGGAACTTGTGGAAAAGTCTTTAACCGCCAGACTAATTTGAAAGTACATCTTCGGAGTCATACACATGAAAAATTATTTTCCTGTCTAAATTGTAATCAGAGGTATGCGAAGAAACAGAATTTGGATATTCACATCATCGGGAGAAAGTGTATGAAGAAACCATTTGCTTGTACAGATTGCTCACGATCTTTTGAATTGGTGAGTCATTTGGAATATTTTATCTTTACATCAATTTCGGTTTTGACAAATATCCTGATATCCTCATGTTTCGAAAGAACCACTAATTGGCAAAGTCGCAACAAGGTGAAGCAAAGGAGGGGTACAACCTTTATGCGAAAAAGTTCACCTTTCGAATTTCCTCGATTTTTGATATGTCGTAGCTCTTGGGATCCTGAACAACTTTTGTGAAGATCCTAGCCCCAAAAGTCAAACCGTTTGGCCGTTAAAAATACACAGGTGGACATGTGCTGTGCAGTAGACTGACTTTCACTTTCACTTTACGGCATAGCAGATGCCCAGCTGCGTAGTTTTGGCGGCCAAAAGTATAAACTTTTGTGGGTAGGACCTTCACAAAAGTTATTCAGGATCACAGGAGCAACAACATATCAGAAAAATTTGAAATGCCTGCGCGCGGTGTACTTCTTTCCATAAGGTTTGTGCCCCCTCCTTTGCTCAAACTGTATGATTGTTCGTATTTATTTGTGATTTCCAGGAACACCAATTGAATACACACGTGGCATGTCACAGTATTAAGCAGGATGAACCGCCAATAAAATCTACAAGTAAAATTTCGGGAACGAAACAAATTCCACCTACGAGAATCATTAGACCTGAGGGTTACCCACGAGGGCGTTTCATTTGTGATCAGTGTTTTCAAGATTACACATCCAAAGCTAATCTAGACTCCCATGTTCGGACTCAACATGGTGGAGATAAACCTTTCGTATGTCCGGACTGTGGTCGAAAGTTTTCACTGAAGACTAGACTCAACTTTCACCGAAAGTAAGACAGACATCCGAAAAAATACCGAAGGAAGTTGTAACCTTAATTTATATATATATATTTTTACATTTTTCAGAGTACATACCGGAATTAAACCTCATTTATGTTCAAATTGTGGGAAACCTTTTCGTCTCAGAGCTCATCTAATTGTTCATGAACGAATGCATACCGGAGAGACCCCATTTCAGTGTTCATTGTGTGACAAAACATTTTATCAGAGAGCCCACCTTGTTTCACACATGAGGAAGCACACTGGAGATACACCATTTTCTTGTCCACAATGCGAGAAGGCTTATACTCGTGCCCACACTTTAAAAAATCATATTGACAAATGCCATCCACCACCTCCCAAGACTGAACCGTCAGAAATGGATTAATTCACCCCAAGGAAACGGAATAAATGTTACTAAAAATATATTCCTTAACGTTTTTTTATTTTTTCATATAAAATTATCGTATTATTTTAGCATTTAGAAATACGTAATGAGTGCTTACTCTCATTAATTTAGATTCGTCCCAATGAATAGTCGTCACATACTTAATTTGATGGGGAAAATTCTAACCGGAGAAAGTCGTTTAGAGTAACCGCCATAGATATCACGCCAGGCAGATCCAACCCTTAATAGACAACTAAGCAGGTGTGCGTCACCTACTATTTGACGACGGACTGACGCTAGTAGAATAGTTAAGTTATAGTTTTCCATACCTAGTTTTCGTCTCCTCTGTTTAATAAAGTAAAATGTTTTCTTACATAACAAACTTACATCCGGCTCATATAATAAACAACATGAAAGTAAATTAAATTTCATGGTTCTATACTGGTTGCATATTCATGGAACAAAGCTACGCTCCGCTTGCTTACAAAAGTTAACTCTGAAAAGTTTGACCGTTTTATGACATTCGTGTGGAATTGTTATTTTTTGAGCAATGTCCTAGAAAAACAACAGCAACAAATAAAAAAGCTATTACCTGTTTATTACTCGAATTAAATGGAACGGTTTGATTTTATTTCACACTACAAGAAATAATTTAATTTTTCTTCATATCTAATGTTATAAAATATTCACTTTATTACTCTTTTCGGCTCATGTCCGGCATTTGTGTGGCGTGACAAAATGATTCAATATTTTAGTATGTGGAAAACTAAAGACGCAAATTATTAAATATGACTTTATACGACGGGGAAAGAAATAATGAAGTATTTATTCCACTGGATTTGTGAATAGTCCTGCGTTCTTTCCGTTTAGAAGTTCTTGGATGACAGTCATTTCCAGACCTTCAACCACTACTTACAATTTTGGCCTTGTGAATCAACGAAAAAAAGAAACTACTAAGAAAATAGCTAAACTCTGAATTTTTGATTTGAAGTTATGATTGAGAAATCCCGTTTAGAGTTTTTAAAATTCGCCTCGAGATATGCATCCGCATTAGGTTGTGTCCCATATTACTGGGAGAACGACAGTTCCGAATATGTTCATTCTTCTACTTCTCGTTTAAAAATACTCATGTGGTATTTTGTGAATTTAACATTTTTTGGTTATGCCGTCTATTTGATGATTGTCCTTAAAATAGTTTGGTCGGATATTGAGTTCAGAGAGAAAGTGCAACATTTAGCGTATGCGGGACTATTCTGTCCGGTGATATTATTTCAGGTTTTTGTTATGAGGAATCGTAAGGAAATTTCGACCTTCTTAAATATGTATATGCGATACTTCCGTCATATCAAACGTAAGCATTTTACAGATTTATCTTACTCATATGGTTTTGCTATTTTGTATTTTTCAAGCTTCGTTTATTGAAAAATTCTTATTCGTATTTTCCATTGTGTAATTGACTAGCCTTCGATAGCTCTATGGGACTTTATGAATTCTCAACAGTTTTCACAACCCTAGTCAATTGAG
>JAQGCA010004320.1:0-10474 GCA_034698945.1 Protaphorura quadriocellata
GAAAAATACACCACGATTTATTCTTCATAATATTCAATTTATTTCTAAAATACTGGTGACTGGATTACTGGCATTACTTCGGAAGTGTATTGCAATGTATTTTACATAAAGGAATTTATAAGGAAATATCGTTGCATTGGAGCTAACGGTGCCCACGAAGTGTAGGCGATTTATTTTCAAGAAACTCAATTTTGGATTTACAACTGTCGTGCATTTTGACTATCCACGCTAAGTTCATTTAACCTTCTTTCTTTCTAGGCCAAACATCTTTGAAATTAGATCCATTTAATTTGAAGGTGACTGCTGACAGACCAATTTTCTTTCTAAGAAACGGAGCATTGTGTTAAAATTCCGAATTAGCTGGTAAAACCAACCGGATAACACGGCCTTGATTATGATTATGTTAGTGGAATAGTGGATGTAAAATATAGATACACATTCCGGAAATACTACGCACGGGACGTTAGGTCAGCTAACTTATCAAATTGAGACAGAAATAATAATTGTATTAGTAAATCGAAATACTGCACCTACTGCACGGGTTGAATGAATATCATAAATGACCGATTAGAAGCCCGGATTTCTGTTGAGAATCGACTCCTCGTGACCCGGGTTCTAATTCAGCATACAGTTTCTTTCTAACTACACACTTATGGAACTTCCTGCGTATCTTGACCCTTCCATTTGAGTCCAGGCTCGCATTCGAGTCCAGTGTTTGGGATTGTAATCAGCCATTTAGGGTTGACTAGCTATAATACTTTTGTAAATTAATTCTCACTTGATCTTTGAGTACTTCAAAGTATGAAGAATTTAAATTATGCAATGGCAAAACAAATCATTAACAAAGTGTATTTTGTGCCCTAAATTAGCACCCATTTCACCCATAGTGTAGGAAATAAGAATATTTAGTAACTTTACAATAAGCGCAATGTGTTTGCCCGTGGTGATTGTTTCCCACCCAAATTAGTTGAAGGATTGCTAAATCCCTAATTCTGGTTCATCACGGGAGACTTTTACTGTTTCTCAAACACTGTTTCTATTCTAATAACTATATTTTGAGCCATTGTCTATGTGTGCTATATGGAATTGGCGCCGAATACGCTGTAGTAGATAGCAGAATGATACATTGATACATAACAACTTTTCAATCACTAATTGTAATAAACCTTTGCACAGGAGTTCAAGCTAAAGCGACAGAAATTATTATACATATAAAATGTATAGAGCATAGATATGTTAAGCGCAGCTAAATGTACACACCGCAATAGTAGTAACGTCAGCGAAAGAGATAAGCGGATTATGTTTTCCTCGTTACATAATAATAATTCCCATAATTTAATTCATTATCTCTCCTCGTTCAATACAGAAGAGTATCAAGAAGTCGAAGGTCAGGCAAAGGAATATAATTTCTGGAAGACTAAAGGCTGGTGTCGGAGTTGGAGGTCAAAGGTTATCTGGAGTGGAGTGGTTTTTTAATTTGAATAATACTACTAACTGGGGGCTCGGGTTGTCTCTTCGTCAAGATTGGAATTGGAATATAATACACATTCTCTTGTAAATACCGTTCTGCTGTAATTTGGAATACTACACTACTGCTCTGAGTGTTGACGTTTAACTAGGAAGAATTTTGGACTACTTTTACTTTCGTTTTTAATAAATTTACTGAAGAAATGGGTACACCTGCTAAGGCCCCGGCCCCGGCTGCTCCTGGACACATCCCGAACTCTATAAAATTCTTGTTTGGAGGACTTTCGGGGTAAGTTAAGTAATTGAAGTTAAGGAAATGAGTAAATGAGCTATTTCAAAATTTCAAATTCGACGTAATTTTAATTTCATTAAACTATGGGAATAAATAACATTGTTAAAATTAATAAAAATATAAATTACTTATAATATTCCGTAAGGTAAAATTCTATTTGTCAGGAGAAAGAAACCGACAAAGCAGTGGCGGCAAACAAACTGGTTGAATGAACGAAATAAATTAAATGTTTTCTTGTTTTTAATTGTCTTCAAGGAATAATGTTGACTTTTGTAAATATTATAGAATGGGTGCCACCCTTTTTGTGCAACCCTTGGATTTGGTTAAAAATCGAATGCAATTGAGCGGAATGGGTGGTGGAGTTCGAGAGCACAAGACAAGTTTACACGCAATTTCATCAATTCTAAAAAATGAAGGAATTGTTGCCATGTATGCCGGCCTCTCAGCTGGTCTTCTCAGACAAGTTAGTAAAAATCAAATAAAATTTAGATATTTGCCATTGCCATTTTTAACCTCAAGAAAATATTACTTTGAATGTTCTGAGTGAGTTCGAGAAGTGACCAATTTCTGTCTAGAAAACTGTCGTGGTAAAGCGTTCAGCAAACTTCATTGTAATTAAATATATTTGCTCCATTGCTTTAACACGAAAGATGGAACTAAAGTAATGTCTTTCTCAAAATTATCTCAAAATAATATCTGGTGGATTCACGACAATTTTCAAGTTTTTTAGAATAACATTTTTGTTCTCTTCTTGCAGGCGACTTACACAACAACAAGACTGGGTATTTACACTTGGCTTTTCGAAATGTGCTCGGGGTAAGGCAACTTTTAATTTTTTATTGTTTGATTTGACATCAAATTTCTTTTTCTAGCCAATTATTATATTTACTTCCCTCTGCTTTTGCACAATTAGTTTTTTATTTCAAAATTATATGTTCCATTGAATCATGTTGTTCTGAAATTTAGAGGTTTCTGATTCTATTTATATAAAATCTGAAGTACAATTTTTTTTATATAGAATTGAATTGTATTTGTAAGCGTCAAAATTATGGAGGCTTTTGGGCAGTGATTAATATTTTTCATATTTTCAAAATAAATTAACTAACGAGCGAAACAGAATTCCCTAATGGCTAACTTACTGATTGGGTATAGTTATCGTATAAATCGTATTACACTACAAACGAAGAAATGTTGCTTAAGGTGGATTTTAAAACTACAACCGGAAATCAGTGACATGAAGGAAATCATAACTTTAATTTCGACGTCAACTTTGTTTAGTTTTTATTCGCGTTTTTATATTGATGGGTTGGTAGGTTATACGTAAAAACAGTCTATTAATAACTTCGTTGCGTGCTATTTTCGTCTTTCGTGATTCTATTTCAGTATGGTAACCGAGATTTTGAAAAGGTAAAAATTCAAAGAGGTCACATCACAAACACTAAAAACGAAGAATCAAAAATCAATGCATTAGCAACGATATATTATAATCATAAGCAAAATAACCCTTAGTTATAATAATTTGAAAGTCAAATTAAAAGTCGGAATTTTTGTTATTCCAACACAATTTAGTAAATTACAAATAATACGATTTAATCTTCTACAGGCCAGAAGGGCAACCACCCGGTTTTCTGATGAAGGCTATATTAGGCATGGCTGCCGGCGTATGCGGAGCATTCGTTGGCACACCAGCTGAGGTATTTTCAGAATCGAATTTTATTGAAGTTTTGTTCTCTATTTCAAAAAGTGAATGACATAATTGTTATTTCTTGAAAGGTCGCATTGATTAGAATGACTGCCGATGGACGACTACCAGTTGCAGAGAGGCGAAACTACACAAGTGTGTTCAACGCCTTAGCTAGAATTGTCCGTGAAGAAGGTGTTCTGACATTGTGGAGAGGTGCTATTCCAACAATGGGACGTGCCATGGTGAGTGAATTACTTCCTCAAAATTCGAAGAAATTATTAAATGTTTTCCCAGTAACCGATTAAACTAACATAAGTAATTTAATTCTTCAGGTTGTTAATGCGGCTCAACTGGCTTCGTATTCTCAAGCCAAGCAACTTCTATTATCAAGCGGTAATTTATATTACTATTAGTTATACGGAATGACACGAAATTTGAGCTTGGGATAATTTCGACAATTCTAGTCCGCAATTACTAGTACTATTGCTACTAGTAGTATGACATTTACTTAGTAACGGTCGAATCTTTTTTGTCGGTGGTTTGTTCTAGAATTTCGTTTATTCTAAAAATTTAGTAAATTAAAACACGTTCAAAACAAAAGTTTTGTTTGAATTAGTTCAATTGGACATTGATCAGGTCGGGTTTAAAATATTACGAAAACATTTAAAACTAATTTAAAAAAATATCAAAGAATCACTTTGAAACACAAAAAAAAAGTTTTTTATATTTTGCGTCCAACTTTTCCACAAAATTCAAGGATTTTGAATGTCAAGCTCAGACTATTGTACTTTTCAACGGAATACCACATATTAATAACATATGTATTTCTTGTACAGGTTATTTCGCAGACAACATGACCCTGCATTTCACTTCGAGTATGATTTCCGGTTTTGTGACGACATGTGCCTCCATGGTAATTATGATTTTATTTCTGAATTCTTCCTCCACCAGGCTAATGAATAAATAGCAATTAAATACTAATTAAAAATCGTGGTTGAGACTTCCGGTCCGGTTTACTTGATTCTAAACGCATTCCCTCGTGTACCCTTCTTTTGCCGGAAGTTTTGAATCGCCATCCACAATTTTGTATCTTCTGTCTTGTCATTAACTAAGAATCACATCTAATATCTAATCATCTGTCTCTTTATCTTTTTTTCAGCCGGTTGACATTGCCAAAACGAGGATTCAGAATATGAAAATTGTGGATGGAAAACCAGAATACAAAGGGACAGTGGATGTTTTCGCAAAAGTGATTAAAAACGAAGGTGTTTTCGCACTTTGGAAAGGATTTACTCCTTATTACGCCCGACTTGGCCCACACACTGTACTCACGTTTATTTTCTTAGAGCAAATGAACGGATGGTATAAACGTACGATTTTAGGTGAAAAAGATGCTTCAGGAGGTGGATTGTAAATTGTAATTTAAATATCAATTATTTTAGTAATGACAATAATGAGCGATTAGCATTCTGGTTCTCTCGTGATCCTTCAGCAATGCAAGTCTGGCTCAGATAATTTTAGGTATTTCGTAGGTGTTTACAAAGTTAAAAAACAATCTCGAATATTTCTCGTACACCGAGAATGAATGCAAGTTCTCCGTGTAGTTTTATCAAGGAACGTTGTCGATTGATTACATCGAATCGACGAGCCATATGAAATTCTCTTTACGTTTGAATCTTTTATTTGAAAACAAAATACTCAAATGATGCGTGGCAAATATTGCCTATATTTTTGCATTTTCTCTGTTATGAAACAACAAACCCTGTGAAGTTTTATTTTGGGGAAGTGTCACTTCCGATAAACTCCAAATGTAAATTCATTTTATTAGGACTGAATTTGTAATTTCCCATTTCCCCAGTTCCTCCCTGTCAACCAACTGTGCGAATTACGAATGCGAGAAAGTATTTTAAGGAGTGTGAAAATAAAATAGAGTGATAGAAACTCAACTTACAACAGTGAACTTGGCTTTACTTTTGTGCGTGAACAAATGTTGTAAACTAAAACTAGTCGAATGTAATTTAGTAACGTGAAAAAGAAGTCATGGAAATAAAACTCAATCATTTTCTCGACATGTGAGTTGAATTAATGACAAATGTTTTTATTTAACTTGAATAGAAAGTTTCTCACCTTAAACCTTAGCTCAACTCTATTAAACGGCTAATTTCATTACAATGTTTTCTACCCAATTTACACAATCAGAAAGAATATACAATTACGAATCTAGCCTAAACAGGGCAATGTTTAAAAAAAATTAAAAACCAGTACTAGTATTCTAGAATTGAGTAAGTAAGTACCTAATTTTTCCGGTCGCCTAGGACAGGTTTCATTAACTAACGTTTTACGTAGAAAATATTTACATCCTTTGTGTCAAAGGATTAATTCCCTGCCCCAATGACAGCCTCATCCATTAAATCGTCATCTACCGTGTAAGGAGAAGCCAAAGAATGTGGGGAAGCCAGGGCCATCATTGGACTCCTCAATAGTGCGGGTGAGTTTGGTTGAGGGGAGTGAACAATGTGGACACTAACTATTGGAACCTGTGCGATAGGGCTTGGAACGCTGACCTCCGGCG
Organism: Protaphorura quadriocellata; assembly: GCA_034698945.1. Taxonomy (NCBI): domain Eukaryota; kingdom Metazoa; phylum Arthropoda; class Collembola; order Poduromorpha; family Onychiuridae; genus Protaphorura; species Protaphorura quadriocellata. The sequence continues at coordinate 6,016 of JAQGCA010004320.1, forward strand.
GAGGTGGTGGTGGTGGCATTGACGTGGGAGACTCAACCGCAGTAGCACTAGTGGGTGTCCTCACCGAGCTGTCCAAACTCTTGGCTGTCTCACCCGGAATGTCCATGATCAATTGGTCCGGATCTGGGCTAGGCAACGGCAGAACTTCTACTGGTGGGGGTGCAAGTGTCACCGGGGCTGGAGCTAGGTGAGGCTGTGGAGTTGTTGGAATTGTCATTGGAGGCTTAGCTTCTTCGACAGCACTGATCGGGTCAGGTGACTCGGGGGAAACAAATGTTTCCGGTGGGGGAGTAGGGGTCTTGGGCACCGATACGGTGGTCACAGGCAGAACCGGAGGAGATACAACGTCCGGGCTCGGAAGGGCTGGAACTTGCGCCTGAAGAATTGGTGGCGGTGGTTCATCAGCAGCTGATTGTGATAAATTCATTGGCACGGCAATTTCTTCGGGTTGTTGTGGTTCAATATCAAGTTGAGGGGTGTCAATGGGTTGCTCTTCTTCCAGTACGGGCGTCTTAGCCTCGGGTGTCAGTGTCTTAGCCTCACTAACGGTGGTCCTTGACTTTTTTGGTATTTGGAATGTACTATCGAATTTCGGGCCGTCGAACATCCCTGATTCTAAACTCCTCACAGCTCCAGGCATGAATAATTTCTTTGTCAAGTCTTCAGTAGGTTTGGGCGATTGCTTCGCAGCTCCTGGTGACCCATCCTTTTCGACTTTCTTCTTCTTGACAGGAATGGCTGGCTTCCCTTGCATGAAAGGTCTCTTTACTCCTTGAACAGGAGGCTTGGTTCCTCCCACACCCGTTTTCATTTTGTCCTTCCCTAACGCTTTCGTCTTGTTAATTGTCAGTTTAAGGCTGCCCTGCCCTCCCGGTTTAACAATGTACTCTTGACCTGGAGTTTTTTTCTGCAACTCAGAGGTGATACTCGTGCTTGCTTTAATGTAGTCCAATTTACTCAATTCTTTCTTATTAGGTTCTTCACTCGTGCACTGGGATTTAAGTTTGTCGACAATGGCCGCTAGATTAACTTTCTTTGTAATAGGAGTCACTGGTTTCCCTTTGGTCATGTCCAAAATACCTTTTGCTAAAACAGCTGTTGGTTGTTGCTGTTCTTGTTTAATCCCAGCTTGAAATTGTGATATGAGTAAATTCATTCCAGTTGTCAAATGTTCCTTGGACAATGGATTCTTTTGAGATTTCTGCAATGGACCGATTCTTGGTTTACTTTTCTTCACTTCTATTGATTTCGGAGAGCCCTGGACAGACTTTAGAGTTGATACCGAGGGTTTCCCTCCAATTTTAGGTGTACTTGTCGTCGTCGTCGCAGTACCCATTCCTATCCCCATACCGGCCGGAGAACTCTGTTTCTTAACTAAAGTGAAATTAGGTCTAATTGGCTTCACTCCAGTCGGATTCCCAATTGGTCCATAACCACTCATCAATTTTAACTGCTTCCCCTCCTCTGCAATTATCTTACGCTTCCTTTCCTTCTTTTCGATCGTTTTCTTTGGATCCTTAATTGGCGATTTTTCTATTTTGGGGGTAATAGGAGTAACCGTAATAGAAGTCGGTATTTGAACAGGGTTCGGGAGTGGAATTATCTCAATCCCAGGTCTAATATTAGCCAGGAGTGAATTGACAGAAGAACTGGCCATACTAGAATTAGTGGAGACAGGAGTGATTGACAAACTCGGCGTCAGCAATGGTTTAAAATTACCATCCTGAATTAAACTCAGAGTAGTGTTGTCTTGAGAAGAGTCGAGTGAGATCGATCTCTTGGGGAAATCTCTTGGCCTTCGAGGCATTTGAATCGGCGACTTTTTCGGCAAACTAAATTTTGACATAGCATCTGGGTCCATTTCACTGTCGCTCACCTTATTAGCTATGAAAGTTTCGGCGCTTGTAGTAGGGACAGGAGTCAATTCAATGTTCCACCGAGGGTCAGGGTTTTCTAAGCCTAATTCGGACATTAGTAAACCAATTGTTTCGTTCGAATCAGAGATGTCAGAAGACTCAGAGGGACGGCGTCTAAAAGTTGGACTGGGGCTTGGGCTTGGTCTCGGAGGTGTGGAGGCTGGAGGTGTCTCTGGGCCTGCCGTATCACTCGAAACCCCTTTCCTCTTTCTTCTTCTCCCCCTCTGACCTGCTTGGTCCATTAGTCCCATCAGTAACTTCTGATTTCCTTGCTGCCCTTGTTGCTGTATAGCCAATAAATTCATTTGCAAAGCCATCTTAGCTTGTGATGCTGATGGGAAATTTTGGAAATTCTGCAGATTTTGAAGACTAAGCCCCGATAAATTTTGGAAATGAGAAAACAATGGATTCATGTATGAAGTCAAGAGGTCAACTGAGGGTTGAGAATATGCTGAAGATGTTGTGACTGGAGATATTGTATAGGGCGGCGGTTTAGACTTCTTAGGGCTCAAATTCATGACCATATTGGGAACTTGTTGCTGTTGTTGTGGTTGACTTGGTTGTTGGGTACGTTCGGACTCTGCGCCACAGGTCATGTCTGGAGTAGGTAGGAAACTTGCTGTTGATGAACCTGCGACAGGGATAATGTGCTCTTGAGGATCGTACTTTGGTTTTAAACTGAGCCAACGTTTTATGACAGCACGAACGGTGATGGGAATGGACATCGATCTGAAAAAAAATGTAATGGGTCAGACACATGAATAACTTTTAAAAAATGCTTCTACATAGATAAAATAAAGTTTATAAATAATAGCTCCTACAAACAGGCCTTCAAAAATTCTTCTTTCTGTTTTCTATCTTAGTATTTATATTACATAATTCTTATGATAATCTGGTAAAATCAGAATGGTGTTTTTCGTCGATTCCATATTTCGTTAAATAATCTCTGCTCTGCATGTACTATGAAGCTTCGTTCCGACTGTGTATTTATGAAGTGTCAGAAAAGTAAGTTCTCAAATATCTTATACATTCTACGGCAGTCTTTTGCAAACCCTTCCGTTTCGGGATGATATTCGAAATTCGATAACCGCAGACTTTCTGAAGGTTGTTTAATTGTTTAATTCTCACGGATTCTTACCTTTGAACAACCTTGCAAGCATGCTCTTCTAAAGTAGGTATGACGTCTGCCACATTGGTCACAGCGTGGACATGGCAGGCTGGGTGTGTCACATCCTTCAAGTCAAACTCTAAAGTAACTAGTGATTCTTCTAGTGGGTGCTGGAAGGAGACTGATAGGTTTTGGTGGGATAGTGCGTTTACTTCGAAGACTATCGAGGAGAGGTCTAGAAACAATTATTAAATCAAATTAAGGGTAAGTCCTGGAATTACAGTTGGCCTCAATTAAGTAAGTAACTTACCAGGTTCATTTCCAACCCTAACGCAGCTGGCTACTAACGTATTAAAGGTCAACTGCTGTCGAAGAATATTTAAAACTGGTGGGAGTTGAGACGCTAATGTGAATGAAATATTCGACACGAGAATTCCTTCCAAATTTTCTGTTTGTGTCATAAAGTAGCAGTGGATTTGGTCCGGCAGAGTCTACACAAAAATATTAAAAATGTATTAAAATGAAAAACATACTAATTTAACCACTATATGTATGCATCTAAAAATAGTTTGTCTGTTAGATCCGAGATGAAATGTGAAATTCTGATATGACAGACCCCAAATCCAAAACTTTATGACTTTTCTGGTTTATACGTTATAAAAATTTTGTTCCTAATGGTCTTTAATTCACAAAAATAAAAGTTTTAACTAAATCGAAAAGACAGAAAATTCTCCAGGCGGTATTTACAGTGAAATTGTGAAAAATAATAATCTCATTAATATATTCTTACCACAAACAATCCCTGGCTATCCTTGCAGTCCAACGTCCCACCACTATTATGTTGAACAATCAAACTAAGTAAAGGTTTCGGCTCTTCCGTCTCCATCGCCCGAATCCCAGTACATTTATAAATTCCCTCGAGTAATTCTTTACAAATGGGAATCGGTTTGAAGTTCAATGAGAAGCAGGCGGGGAGTGCAGTTGAGTTTGTCGCGTTCAGCTGTCCATAACGAGGGGTGCTAAACATTTCCAAAATAGAAGTCAGAAAAGTCAGGTCAGAATCAGACTTTTAGAATCTCAAATAATGTTGCCAGACTGATGATTAAAATCAGATTTCGTAGACAATTAAAAAATATTGACGCAAACTGAAATCTGGTATAGAGTGGTACAGTTCGATATTAAAATTCAAAATTAATCAAAGTCCGAACTGAAAAGTCGGACTCAGAGCAGAGTTCAAATTTGAAATAATCAGAATCAAAATTCAAATTATAACATGAGTTTTTGTTTTAAGAAAAATGAATATAATTCTAAAAAAAAAAAAAAAAAACGAATCGGACTCGGAAACTGGAATCGTGGTTTAAAATACCTTATCTAGAATTGGAATTCCAAATAACTCGAATAGGAACATTAATTTTTACTTTACAGAATAATAAAC